>JAGQEM010000190.1:2014-59845 GCA_019202945.1 Corynespora olivacea
GAAATGCTATCTTGTGAAGCTAAAGGGGGTAATTGTCGAAATAGTCTAAGAATAGTCTACTCATGCTGGTTATTGCAATAGACTGAGTGGCTATGAAAGCACGAAACAAATAACTAAGAGGAAAAGGATAAAAAGGGTATAGTAATACCACGTAGAATTAAGGCTGAAGAGGCTAAGGGTAACGGAAGAGAGCACCCGAATAAGTACGAGGGTAGCCGCCAAGGCGCTATCCCGATAAGGATAGCGTGATCATGTGATGTGCTCACGTGACTATCTACAGTAGTTATTAGACTCATTAACCCTACTTTACTTGTCATTTAATAGTTTTATTAAACTTTTATATTGGAAATTTACATAATTCAGAACGCCCTAGAAACCATAAGCCATGTAGAGATGTCACAATGCGTTTTCTATTAACTAGTTTTACAAGAAATTCTCTGTTGTAGGCGTTTGCGCGGGCGTAGGTGCGCTTGAAAACACCTGTCCTGTATCGTAATATGTCTATATTATATTTCAAGCTTCCTTCATTCTATCGGTACCCCACGCACACTCGACGAAACTTCACACACAGATAAATGGTACATGTGTCGTCAAGGTGATAGCATGCCCATGAGAAGCTAATTTCGTAACAGGCTTGCCATTCACTTGAACCAGGAGTAGTACGATCTGTACAGTCAAGAATACACAGAAAACCGTATCAAGCCTTTTAATTACTCACTAAAAGACGTCAAGGATAACGGGACCTAAACTCCCCAGTCTAACTAGCACTTTTGAGATATACAAAACTACTAATTATAGGCAAGACATTAATAGAGCTTCCGAGACACCTATCTTTGGCTACACCCAGACAGTTATTGTGAAGTTCTGACAAGAAATTGTTAAGCTAAAACGCTACTCAGGCTAGTGCGATGCACTTTTAAACCAACATGGCCGAGGAGATTAGTTTTACGTATATGTTTCGTTCTAGAACAACAACAGCTAACCTATTCATTAACACTATTGCGCCTAATCATGGCGATCTTGACATATATACGCATATTTCGAAGCGGAAAAGGATGGAAACATTCTGTCTTATAAGAATATCCCAATGCCAGACACTCTTTCAGCCGAGGAAAGAGCTAAGCTCACCAACAATAGAATCTTCTAGTACCAGGGCCCAAGCGCAATTTTGGGCTTCTGACTATCAACATTGTTTTTGTGAGACAGAAATAAGAGTAAGAGAACCTCATTCAGGTGATCTATGTGTCGGATCACTGCTTTGAAGAAGCAAGTGATAAAGTGTAGCTTATACACAAAGGAAATGAGCGGAACAACGTAGTTCCGGTGCTCAGGGCTCACTGAGGAGCGCCGGGACTCAGGTCAGGTGAGGTGGTAGCTCACTGGGATCAGTGAGCTACCACCACCCACGCGACAGTTTTTAAATACATTAATCTCTACTGTGGGCTTCTATTTGCACTCTGGCCTAAACTCCTGGAAGAAGACATTATTAGGGATGTGTCGCAAGGGATGAGGGTGGCAGAGGAGGAAGGTTGTTTAGAGTTTAAGAATGATGTCTGCATTAGTCAATGTAGATTATTGTTGTAAAACATGGAGACGTCCAAGCCAACCCAACATCGTTGATGAGGAAAATCGCGACGCATTATCATTAGTTGCACCAAGAGTCCAGACACCCAACCCGAAACTTTTCCCTGGTATCTTTCCCACCCAAAACGCCAAAAACACCCTCTTGATCCCAAACATGTCCGCCTACATCATTACAGCATTATCCTCCCCGCAACACTCCTCCTCTTCACACCCCCACTCACTCTCACAACAGCCGCACTCTTCATCCCCAAGAACCCCTGCGCAGCCACAAAATCCCCCCTCGCCCTGGTCGCCGCATTCACAATCTCCAGGCATGAGAAATCACCCATAACACCCTCCCCGGCATTCCAGCTCCCCTGCACAATCGCCGCATTGGTGCTCATAAGGCTGGAAATACTGTCCCGAACATCCGGCAAAACATCAGAAGCCGCACCCATCCACCTCGCCAACGTCCCCTTGAAAGAGACTTGGTCAAGGTTGCAGGACCCTGAGCCTTCGCACTTTGCTTCGAAGAGGGCGCCGTCTTTGACGAAGTTGCGTTCCGTGGCGGAGATGAGGCCTTGTGTTCGCGTCGTCCATTTCGAATCGGAAGTGTGTGCTGCCATGACCGCAGTGCCTAGGTGAAGTCAGTACAAGCCATTTTGATCGGAAGAAGTTAGCATGGAACGAGCGTACGTACCGTATAGAAAGACGCCAGTGTTGTACGACCACTGATCAGTCTGCACATTAACACACCCGTTCGTATCATCCGTCCCATCATAAACATTAAATTGCTCATCAATTAAGCCAACGCCAGCAACCCAATCATACGCCTTCTCCGCCCACGCAAGCGCGTCGTCGTCGTTCGTCAGCTTTGCCAACCGTGCCGCAAGCTGGAAGAACAACCCGTTCGAAATCGTACTCTTGTAGTGCCAGCCATCTTTCCCGTTGCCGACGTTGATCTTCCACTTCAGTCCTCCCCCGCAGGTCGCACTGTCGTACCGCGCTTTCTGCTCGTTGAATACATTCTGCGCGAGCGTGACCCATGGTACCGCGCCTGCGGCTACAGGCACGCCGCTTTCTGCTGCCGTGAGTGCAGCGAGTGCCCACCATGCTTGGTCGTCGTTGCCGGTCGCGTCGGCAGTCATGAAGTCGTTTCCGGCTGTGGCTTGGTTGAGAATCGTATTCGCGACCAACGACTGGTATTGCGAGTCGCCGGTTGTGAGGCCATAGGTTAGGAGGGCGTCGAGAGTTGAGCCGGATTCCCACCACCAGTAGGGTTGGGGGAGGAAGGCGAGGGATGGATTGGGATAGGTTGATTTTAACGAGGCGGCGATTTGTGCGGCGGATGTGATGAGGGATTCTGTTGTTTGGGCTGCTGTGAGGGTGAATGTTATGAGTGTTGAGATTGCGGCGATCATTTTGATAGGTTGCATCTTTTCCCTGTCTGGTGTGTCTGTGTGTGTATTGTTGTGTACTGTAGGTTTTTATTTATCGAATGAGTGTGATGTCGAATGGAGTGAATGTCGGAGAACGGAGCAATGATGTAATCAAGTCCAATAGTTCATGAAAAGAGAGTCGGGTACGAAAAGACAGAACGATTACTAAAGACTCGGACGATAACGAAGGTAGCAAGACAGACCAAAAGGTGACCCAAAAAAGGAAGGGAAACATCGAGATACTTAAACATCAAATCTCCCCTCTCAAAGGAGAAAGTCCTATGACCAATAACCTGCTCGCCTACAATCAACATCAGCACAGCATAAACCAGGACTACACCCGCTCCACTTTTCCATATACCTTTCATCACAACTCGCACTCCCACGCTCTCAGCCGTCATCTCCCCTTTCCCAATCGACGACGTCGACGAAAATCATGTTCAAGACCCCCGTCCCAAATACTCGCCGTGCTAAAAACCTCCCCACTGATCCCTGTTCATCTGAAACTCGACATCGACACCGCATCGACACCCGATTGGTCCCCCAGACCGAATAAGAGGATAAACGGACGTTGAATGGAATCGATTGCTGGGAAGGGGACTTTGCAGGTACTGATGTATCGGCAGTTTCTCTGTCGTGGCCGCTGAGTGGTGCGTGGCCGTGTTTAAGGTGGGATTAACCGAAATAAAAAGGGTCCTGAGACACGTCAACAACGTGACAGGTGCTTCTTTTAGGAGCGACTTTTCATGCGTTTGTGGTAAGCGATGGCGTGGAGGGAAACGCATGAATGGTTGATAAGAAAGGGTCCACTTTATATTCGCCTGGTTTCGGTTTGGTGGTGATTCTGTATGTAGAAACGCATGCGATTTTTGCCTGTGGTCAGAACATCCAAGGAGACAAATGTACTGCTGGCTGAGGAGATGATTGTTGTGAGTATGCTAATAGGGAGTGTTTGAGAGGAATGAGGATGAGATGGTATAGCCGGCCGTGAAGACTCTAAGAACGCTTGGTTGAGTTCAGCCTGCTTGTCCAGCAGTGTCGCTATGACGTTGGCGATGTGGTAAGAGGATGGGTGGTTGGAGGGTATACATGATGACAGATGCTTTTTTTTTTTTCATGTGGAATTATTGGTGGTGCAGCTTTATGCGAATCATGATGAGTGCGAACCTTCCTTCTTGAAATGCAGGAAGAGACGAGTCCGAGGTTGCTATCTTGTGTGGGGCGGCTGGGGCGATCCGGGGCCGTGCTTCACCCGCATTTCACGACTAACTCGTGGAAGTGAACAAACTTGTGTGGATTTTTGGAATTGATAATGTATTACAAGCATAAATGGAATAATACATCTGGAGAAGAATTTCACTTTGAGCATTCCGTTCATGCGAGAAGTCAGCATGGAATAGTCGAATCAACCGCATACAGTAGAAGGGGATGGACGAAGAACACAATCTGTATGCTATATGTATTGCATTGAATTATAAATTGTCGGTGTCCAAAGGCGACAACAGTGAACAACAGCCATTGGATCATATACATCACTCAGTGCGCTGCTCTGAGAGCCCTCCTACCTAGTCTGTCCCACGCAATCCCAGAAAACGCCGTTATGTATGCAGGGGTATAAAAGTTGTCGTGACCAAGCCTCGTAATGTAGATAAAGGCGCAGGACAGTCCATCACGGGATTCCCGCCTGATGCGCCTTTGCCACATTCGATGCTCCCATAAAACCTGAACCTGAACCAGATACCATGCCCGAAAGTTGAAATTGGGAAAATTGAAGTATGTATGCGAAGGAAGAGTTCAATAGCCAGCTGCTAAGAGGATGTCAGTATTGTCATGTTGATACGGTGGAAGGTAGAGAGTAAATTTGATAGACATGAAAGTGTAATACAAGATCCCTGGACTGAAGCATGGTGAAACAAGAGGATCAAAGCTTAGCTATGAAGCCTAGCCTTCGATGGAAGTCAACGTACCTCTAAACTTGGCACCGTACCGCACGTCACGACGAGCGCGAGGTGTAGCGGTGACCGCCGGAGCGATGACAGTGACGACAGCAGTATCGGTGACAGTCACAACATCGTTGCGACCATTGCCTGTGCCGCTGATAGGACTAGCAGGGGCCTTGGTAGGTTGAGGACGGCCAGGGCGGTTGCTCATCGTGGGAATGCCATCGTCGCCGGCCACAGGGGAGGTGGGCTTGCTTCCAGCTGCAGAAGAAGGCTTGCTTCCAGCTGCAGAAGAGGGCTTACTTCCAGCTGCAGAAGAGGGCTTGCTTCCAGCTGCAGAAGAAGGCTTGCTTCCAGCTGCAGAAGAAGGCTTACTTCCAGCTGCAGAAGAGGGCTTACTTCCAGCTGCAGAAGAGGGCTTACTTCCAGCTGCAGAAGAAGGCTTGCTACCGGCTGCAGAGGTGCGGGTCGCGAGAGTGGTCGGAGCAGCTGCAGACTTGGAAGAGCCAGCAGAGGGGGCAGCTGAAGAACCTGACCCGGACTTGGTAAAGTAAGGACCGGGCTCGGCCTTGATAACGTCGGTATAGAGAGCAGTGCGGGACGCGAAGTCGGAGGGAGCCTTGGACATGGCGTCTTGCTGGCCGAGTGCATGCTTGGCGTTGGTATTCTGCTTGATGCTATCCACAACGTCGACATCGATGCAAGTGGTATAGTACTCAGACTTTCCGTTTGGGGTTTTTGCATCCTTGCCAGGGAGGGTATTCCATTGCCATACCCAGTAAAGGGTAAGAGGTTTACCAGTTTTGGCGTCCTCGGGAATCTTGACGTCGGTCTCGCAAAAGAGGGCCATGTTACCTGGGGCTTTCTCCGAGACTTGGCCCATGGCAAAGTTGGGGTACTTTTTGTGCCGCTCCAGGAACGTGGGTGTTTCGTTTCCGGCTTGGGCCATCTCGTAGCAACGCCCATCGTCATAATTGTTCATCCCAACAACGAAGCCCCGCTTGTCGCCGCCCCGGCCGTCTTCGGTCCACTGCATAACGTTGACAAGCTTTTCATCTGCCTTGGGGTCTGTGGTTCCGTAGACGACGACCGTACCGCCAGACTTGGGCTTGGGAATGTTGGTGGGGTCGTTGGTAAGCGTTATGTGTCCGTTCTCCATGTAGCGCATAGCGACGAACTTGCCAGGAACCGCTTTGAGGCGAGGGTACTTGTCGCTGCTCTGTTTCGCGGTTCTTTGGTTGGGGTGACAGAGCGTGGACTCGCTGCCGATGAACGGATTCGACTTCTCACTAGGCTGAGGAAGTAGATAGTTCATGCTATCACCGTTGAAGCCGGGGTCGGTCTTGGAGACCATGCTGCGTGGGTAACCGTACTCTCCAACGTACTCGCCCTTGTCGTTGAGGTTGCGCAGCTGCTCGACCCAAGTGTGTCCAACAGCCATCGGTGCAAGGCTTAAGCCCGCGAGGGCCGCCATGCGTAGACTAGGCATGTCGCGATGTGTAAGTATGTTGCTTGTCCTGCAAGAAGGTGGGTTTGTTGAAAGAGGGTGGATGGATCGCCGGCGATCGGATGATGAGGTTGTTGTTGTTGTAGCAGTGTGCGCGAGTGTGTTACGTGGTCGGTAGTCGCAGTGTAGGGTAACCAGCAGACCGTGGTGGAAAAGTAAACGGCGAAGAAATAGCCTCCTAAGATAGCTTGCCACCAGGCACACAATCGAGCTGTGAATTAACTCGTCCTCACGCCGTATTGTTCAATAGGTCACAAATCCATTATCCATCAACGAACAATAGGGAATCCTTTGTTGCCCGCAACACAAGGCCACGCACAGCGAGGGAAGGAGAAGGGAAAGAGGGGAAAGAAGGGAAGGGAGGGAAGGGAAGGGAGGGAAGAGAGGGAAGAGAGGAGAAGGGCGACGAAGACTCGGCGTGAAGAGGGTAGCAGAGCAGTGATAGAGGAAAGGCACCCGCAGCCTTTATTAGGCGGGTGAATGGTGGTGAGACGCCAAAGACAGACGCGGGTAGGGAAAGATCGGGACAGGAATGCTCCACCGAGAAGGGAAGGCAAAGAGACGACAGCAGCCAATCAAGGGACATTTGCTATAGTCAACGAAACCAGGACGCCACACCGCGCGCTCGCATTTAAGCTTCTCAAGGCTGATGTTGCTGCGTTCGATCTGCGTTTCAAATGGTAAAGGTGGACCTACGCTGTAGCCGCCGCTATACCTGGGCCAGCTACCCGAACCCACCGGAGCGTTTACGCCGTGTACCTGCAGCGGCAGCATCGGTGTCGGTGGGAAAGCCAGATCGTATGAGGAAGTTGAGGCCCGTTCAAACACGCAGGCTACGCAATCCAGTGTCACAATAATAGCCATGGGTACTCTTTCGCGGCCTGGCGCAGAGGAAAGTTCGGCATCGTCAGTCTACGCGGGGATGCAGCGACCGGGTTCCATGAGTTCTTGCGACACTTGCGAGGACAGCAAGCTCCCTGAATCTTACCGTATAGAGCAGTCGAGATGGCGATATCCAGACGGCTCGGCGCGCGACGACGGTGCGTGTCACGAGGCGCAAGATTCGGCGCAAAGACTGCTCAAAAGCGGTGCGATGCGCTGCGCGCTGTTCAGGAAAGAATGTCGCACAACGCGACGACAGGTGACTGTGCACCGAAGAGGCGCTTGGAGAGTGGAAGAGATGGCGACGAAGTGGAGGTTGGTTGGCAGCCCCGCCCTTCCCTTGTTGTTTCATGTCAAAGCGCAGACAGGCACCCGTTGGTACTTGGTAGCGGCTGGCCCTGCCCTTTCACCCACACCTCAGCCGAGACCACATGATAGGCGCGCATTGCCTGGAGACTATGCGCTTTGTCATGTCGTGCGCCCAGCTTGACGCTCGGCCAGCCTGAGGAGGTGAACAGAGGGAGATGATTCATGCCAACGTGAATTCGCTCGCAAGCCATGGCGAGGATCATGTTTTCTTTAGATTCACGTTCCGATCGCTAGCTTGTTTCGACTTTTGACATGGGCGATCTGGACCAGTGATTTGAAATCTGCGACCTGACCGTTGGAGATCTTGTGACCGAAAGTAAGATGAAGGATCTTGGGATGTGTGAAGAAGGTCGGACGACCTCGGCAGTGAAACGAGCAGCACTCTCTCCACAACTTCGAGGCGGAAGGTCTAACCATACGTCCCGAGATCTGCGCTTGGCTTGTACTGACAGCCGCTCCGATGTTCGACGTATTTAGGTGCGGCTTGGTATCATTGGACGCCAGCCACCGGTGGGAAGTCAATAACAAGCCGACGACCCACTTCTCATATGAAGATCGTTCCCGCCCGAGTCGCCATGGTCTTCTCCCAGATGTCCCGATACCAAATCCAGACCTACCCACTTCGTTATCCGTGGATGTCGAGTACCGACGATGGCAGTACCAAGGCTGACCCGAGCAGAGGAGGTGGGAAAGTGAAGATCATATCGGACAAGAGTGTGGGGCTTGAAGGTGCCATTCAGAAATGGGAAAACTTGAAAATGGACAAACTTCGACTTGGGGACGACTTCATCATGGAAAGTATCTCCGAGCTCTTGACCCGTGATTAAAAGATATAGGTACAACAGCATCGATGCACTGTTGGTCAGGCTGTCAAGGTGGGAGAGATGGTCTAATTTGGCATTGCAGTAGAATCCACCATCAACCTAGCGCTGCAATAGATATCTAGCTCCGATACATCTGCCCATCAGAAGACGGTGAATGATCAGGATAGACGCTGCCGCTGCTCACCGAAGCTGGAACATTCTTGGCGGCGCTGACAAAGCCCAGCTTGCGCCACAACGCCACACCTGCAAGATTTCCGCCATCGCAACGAACCTCACCTACCCTCACCTCTCCCCCCATCCCCATCCCCATCCCCATCCCCATCACCCTCTCCCAGCGCAATCGCCTCGCCTCCCCGCGACACCGCACCCGCCCACCATGGCCAACTACCTCGCATCCATCTTCGGAACCGAGCAGGACAAGGTCAACTGCAGTTTCTACTACAAGATCGGCGCCTGCCGCCACGGCGACCGCTGCTCGCGCAAACACGTCAAGCCCTCGTACTCGCAGACGATCCTGCTGCCCAACCTCTACCAGAACCCAGCCTACGACCCCAAGAACAAGATGAACCCGCAGCAGATGCAGATGCACTTCGATGCCTTCTACGAGGACATTTGGTGCGAGCTGTGCCAATATGGTCTCGTGGAAGAGGTCGTCGTTTGCGACAACAACAACGACCGTACGTCCCCCGCGCGTTGACTTGCAGCTGCTGGACCGGATGCTAACCCCGCAACGCGACAGATCTCATCGGCAACGTCTACGTGCGCTTCAAGTACGAGGAAGACGCGCAGAAGGCCTGCGACGCGCTGAACTCGCGCTGGTACGCCGGACGCCCCATCTACTGCGAGCTCTCCCCCGTCACCGACTTCCGCGAAGCCTGTTGTCGCCTTAATAGCGGCGAGGGCTGTGTCCGCGGCGGCTTCTGCAACTTCATACATCGCAAAGAGCCGGGTGGCGATCTGGAGAGGGAGCTCGATATGTGCACGCGCAAGTGGTTGAAGGAGAGGGGTCGGGACGCGAGGAGCATGAGCAGGAGCCCGACGCCGGTCAAGCAGGAGAGGTATTAGGGGTTTCCGCAGGCGAGAGGGCAACGGCGGCGCTGTCTCTTTGTGGAGACTGGCATCTGGGCCTTGGGTCGATGGCCATGGTTGTAGTTGTTCGGGCAGAGGACCTTCGATCCGGCGTTCGGGAATAGGTGTGATACCTCACTTGGGGCTCGGCGCTATCGGTGGGCATTGTACAATTTTCGTGTAATCAGACCTACAGTCACTGACTGGAACCAGGTAGTCTACCCAAAAAGAAAGAAAAAGCCTTGAGAACATCACGCACATGCTTTAGTTCGCCTTCCCATGTGGCTGCAACGCGAAACGTACTGAAGAAAGCAACCTCACCGGATATGCGGCTGCAAACACCTGAGAGAGCGTAGACTAACATCGCATTCAGAAGGGGGGTATCAACACCGTCTGTGCGGCTGTCTGGTATCATGTATGCAGAATGGACAAAAGAATCAAAACGGTCCCTTTTCTCCCATGTAACGTAACCCGCTCCAAACGCATCAAGCGCAACCAGCCTGGCAAGGACAAGGGACCCAAAAACAAAAGCGAGAAGAGCAAAAAGAAAAGAGAGGGGTCATCAACAACCCCCGTTCGAAAACCCTCCTCCTCCTCCTCCTTTCCCCCCCCCTACCAATTACTCCGTGCAACGCAACACAAGACATTATTTTATATTATCCCCTTCTTCTTCAACACCAAAACGGCCGCCACAACGCCCGCGACCAAACACGTCAAGGCGCCCCAGAAGCCCCAGCACATGTACATCCTCTGCTTGCTCTTCCGCGTCTGGTTCTCGAGCCACGAATCCCTGTTCGACGGGTCAGCGGTCACAGACGTCCAGAAGTTGAAGCGCGATTGCGGGCGTCCCGAGAGTCCGAGCGTCATCTGCGAGGCGTTGGGCTGCCGGGTGAAGGGGTTGCTGCGGGCGCGCGGCGCCTCGGTGGATTTTGCGGCCCTGGCGGATTTGGTGGTGGGCGTCTTGGTGAGCCGGTTGGGTGGCGGGTGGTGGTGGGTTTGCGGGGGGGAGGGGTGCGTGATGGGGTGTTGGGAGGAGGATGGAGAGGGGGGATGTTGGGGCTGGGAGGAGGTGCGCGTGTGGAAGGTGGGAGGTTTTGCGGCCTCGGCCGTCATCGGGCGCAAGGCTACCGGGCTCAACGGTTGTGGGTGTTGGGAGAATTTCGGGGTGGGTTTGCCGGACGAGGGATCCAGGATGTGCGATTGCGACGTTGGAGTCGCGACGGGCGAGGGCATTATGCTGGTGGTGGTGGATGTATCTAAAGGTGCTAAGGTTAGGGTAGTCACATACGATTGCTTGGTGCCTGGATGTCTGGCGAGTTCCTCTTTGAGCGCTTCGTCTTGGTGGACGGCGACGCTGAAGCGTTTCCAGAAGTTGGGGTCGCGGACCGCCGCCATGTCCGAGCTGCTGTATTTATCTATTTTTGCAGTGGATCGTGGTACAGGCAAAGAGGACGCCGGGCGCGGGTGAGGAGGGTGGATTGGGGGGAGGGCCAGCTCGGAAACGTTTGGTGGTTCGTTCGGTGAAGAAATGGGTAGCGATCGTGGGGAAAGTACGAGGAAGGCGCAGCTCAGGCGTCGGGAAGGAGAAACAGGCTCGGTCTTGAAGTTTTCGAAGCAGAGGGAGAACGACCGTAGATATCGTTCGTACAGGTGTGGCGTCGGCGTCACAAGTTGAAAGGTACAAGCATCAGGCCAATATTGTCAATCGGAATGCAGTTCATCGGCCAGGCTTCTCCGCAAAACGGCCGAATGACGAGGTTCCACCCGGGTTGCGGCTTCCAGTGTCGATTGGATGGGTACAAAGTGGAATGAGAGAGAGCTTGGCGCTATTTTCGTGTCCTGGGTTGTGCCTCGTTGCCGTCGTGGAACGTTGGACGTGAATACGGTAGGTGTACGTGGGCGAAACAATCAGCGGCTGGGTAGCACCTATGTTGGACGCGGGAGCGGTACATGGAACACGCAGCAGGTCCAGGCGCAGTTTCGAAAAGATTGTGTGTAGTGGAGAAACCAACACCAACAGCACAGCGCAACAACGGCAACGGGACGGTGAGGTGAGGTGAGATGAGATGATGAGATGAAATGGAATAAAATAAAATGAAGGAAGGAGGCCTTGGACCAGGTGTGTATTCAACGAAAGAGAGCCACGCTATGGCATACTTCACCAACCCCTTCCGAGACATGGTGGAGGTTATTCCAAGGAAATCTCATCTTCTCGTGCCAAGGAAATCTCATCTTCTCGTGCCAAGGAATCTCATCTTCCCGTGGCCTTTCATCTCCCATCTCACATGTGCCTTGGGCACTTTCCGCTCTGACCACGGGCCACATCGCTATGTGATGAATCTTTACCATCGCTCGTTTGGACAACCAATGATGTGCCGAAACATCGGCGAATCATCTGGGGTAACCTGGCGCAATTCTCCGCCTGAAATTGGGAGGACTGGCGAGCATGGGCTGCCTTGATTCAAGGTACATTATTCGACCTGTTTGTTCTTCCGAGACCTGGCGGGGTTTGTTGATTGCTGGTAGGATGGATGCGGATGAATGTGTGGGCGAGTGAGTACTAAAGGGGGACGAGCTGCCCTGCTGAGACCAGAATACCGATACCTGCTGCTGGCTGGCTGGCATGCTTCGCGAACGGCAGCGAGAGATGGACATTGCGGTGTGAGGTGCGAGGACCGAGGAATGGGAGGCTCGAAAAAGAAAAGCGCATGCACCTCTTCAGTCGGAGCGGTTGCCACGTTTCGATCTGTCCCACTAATCGTATCAGGCCGCAGCAGCTACTACCTCGCCGGTTTTCCCTCATCCATTCTACCTACTATGTGCATACACGGTGGTATATATATATTTTCGAACCCCATCACATCCACCCTTGTACCCTCTTGTGAGATCGGAGATGCCACACGAGGAGCCGCTCCCCTTTTGGTTGGTCAATGTCTCGCGCGATCAATGGCCGGCCGAATGCCCGGATTACCTGAAAGAGTGCGGGGAGAAGGACCGCAGGATCATCGGGACGCCGGACTCGGAGTTCTCGGTGTTGGGTTGGGATGAGGTTCGGCATCTGGTCAGCATCAACCGCGTCGACAAGTTCCACAGGGTGCCGTCCGAGCTGAGGCGGTACCGGCAGTTCACCCACGGCCTGGTCAAGGAGTACGGCAGCATCATGAATTTCATCGTCCACGAGCGACTGCAATGGAAGAGCATGGCACCCAGAGGCCGGCCGTTCGAATACGATGGTACATGACGCGCGAAACCCACCCCCACCCCCCCACGCACCGCCCTATCCGCATGCTGACGCTCCCCACCCCCCTCCAGACGACATCAAGATCCTCTGCAACGACTGGCCCTACGGCATCGACGCCAGAATCAGGCATCTGGTCATCTGGACCAAATTCGAGCTCGAGGATGACGCCGAAACCGGGCTCTCGACGGCCGAGTCGCACCAGGCAATCGACGGCTACGTGCAGAGGACGTTCGGCTCTCGCCTCTCGGCGGACCAGTTCGTCTGGTTCAAGAACTGGAAGAGCTTGAAGAGCGTGCATGCCGTCGAGCACTTCCATGTCATGCTGTACGATGCCGATGCAGAGTTCATCGAGGACATCACAAACGGGGACGTGCCCATGGCTTCGAAGTTCCCGTAGTTTCGCGCAGAGTGCGGTCGGGAAAATGGAGATGGGTAATCGATGGGATGGTATAGACAGGGTAGCATAGACAGGGTTGGTGAGGATAATCATGATGGTGATGATGATGATGGTGATGATGATGATGATGATGCAAGAAGTCCCGATAACCGGGAACAATAGCAGGCGCAGGCCTTGTGTTATCTCTCGGCCGGTTGCATGGTGGGCGGTTGGAAGCGATAGAGGGAGCGGCCACGACAGGTACAAGGGCAGGACAAAGCAAGCGGTGAGGGCCATCCCTGCTCGCGATTCCATCATCTCTGGCCCAAAAAAACATCTCGGTGCACGAACGCACAAACAACAACGCCGCTGTCCCCCTCGAGTGTTCCCGAGTGCTCCCGTTCCCGTTCCACCCCCCACCCTCCCCTTCCGTCGTCTCTTCGTGGCAGATATCTACTCTGTGTGTGTGTTTGTGTGCGTGTGTGCGCGTGTCGTTTCCAGTTGCCCTCCCAGCACCGGACCGAACAGCGACACCCTTGAGCTTGAGGGCCCGGAGTGCTGGTTCTCACAGCCAACGTCATCGCCGCTACGGCTTGCACGCAATTGCACGCAATTGCAACACCTCGAGTGCCCGAGTAGAGACCCCGTCGACCGCCCTCCGCTGCCATTCACAGCCCTCCCATGCCCAACACCTGACGAGGCCCCCCGCACGCGCTCACTCGCACCCTCGCCGAATCAACGGCTGTGCAGACGACATGGCGGCCATCTTGAACCGCCTGCAGACACCCGCGAACGTCGACAAGACGGCGCCCGGGTGGTTTGACCGCCATCTCTCGCCCGTCCTGCTCTCCATCGCGAAGAAGGCGTGCACCCATCCGATCCACACCATTGTCACCATCGCCTTTCTGGCCAGCTACTCGTACCTCGGCGTGCTGGACGGGAGCCTGCTGGAGCGCACAGACAAGGCCGCTGCCGGTCGCGTCGACTTCGCGTCGCTGCTGGTCGGCAGCAAGAGACTGAGGGTCGGCGAAGAGACGTCGTGGAAATGGGAGCTTGAAGAGGCGCATGTGGTGGACACCCAGAGGGAAAAGGCCGCCCACGAGTTCGCTCTGGTGACGCTTCTTTTCCCCGAATCGAGCGCCGTCAATGCCGCACCGTCCCTCGAGGCGGTATCGGTGCCCGGCAATGTGTCCGTCCAAAATCTCCCCAGCTCGTCGAGCTCCTTCTCGACCATCATGCAGGACACCCAATTGGCCTATGCCGTCCCGCACGCGCAAGCCGCCGATTTTCTCATGGCCATCCAGGAGGTGTCCGCCCCAGAAGACGCGTCCGAATCCCACGAGGCCACGCGAGAAAAGAAGAAGTGGATTATGAAGGCCGCCAAGATCACCCATGTCCCTGGCGGCGTCCGCAGCTGGGCCCGCGAATCGTGGTCTTCATTCGTCCATGTGCTCAAGGTCAGTCGGCTCCCCGCACGTGTCAGGCACGACGACGTCAACTTACATGGGACAGAACGCCGACACGGGCGACATTATCATCATGACCATGGGCTACCTGGCCATGCATCTGACCTTTGTGTCCCTGTTCCTCGCCATGAGGCGCCTCGGCTCCAACTTTTGGCTCGCGACCGCCGTGCTGCTCCAATCGGCTTTTGCCTTCCTGTTCGCGCTGGCGGTGACCGTCTACTTCGGTGTGCCCATCAACATGGTTCTGCTATCCGAGGGCTTGCCATTTTTGGTCGTCATCATTGGATTTGAGAAACCCATCATACTGACAAAAGCCGTGCTGTCCGCCTCGCTGGATGCGCGTCGCTCGTCCGAGGAACACCATCGCGGCGAACCGTTGACCATCAAATCGGCGGTTCACAAGGCCATCAAGAAAACCGGCTACGAAATCGTCCGCGACTACTTTTTCGAAATCCTCATCCTGGTGGCGGGTGCCATGTCCGGCATCCAGGGCGGTCTTCGTCAATTTTGCTTCCTCGGTGCCTGGATCCTTTTCTTCGATGCCATCATGCTCCTCACCTTCTACACCGCCATCCTCACCATCAAGCTGGAGATCAACCGGATCAAGCGCCATGTGGCTCTGCGAAGGGCCCTCGAGGATGATGGTGTCGACGGCAATGTTGCTGAGAATGTTGCGCGCAACAACGACTGGCCCAGCGTCAGTGATGTCCGGTCCGATTCGGCCACCGCCATCATCCTGGGGAAGAAAATCACCGTTCCCAAGTTCAAGGTCCTCATGGTGGCTGGGTTTGCCTTGGTCAACGTGTTGAACGTGACGACCCTGCGATTTGGCCTCAGCTTCAGGGTTTCGGGCGTGAGTTCTTCCTCTCCGCTGGATCCGTTCAAGGTGGCTGGAAGCGGCCTGGATGTCATGTACGAGAAAGCCAAGGCGACGGCGACTTCGACACTTGTGACGGTGCTCACGCCCATCAAGTACGAGCTGGAGTACCCTTCGGTCCATTACGCCAGACCCATTGTCGGCAACACCGGCTCTTCTTTGGGGGGCAACATCAGCACGCAGTTCGTGGACGGTGTTCTCAAGAGCATGGAGGACCCGTTCCTCGGCAAGTGGATCATCGCAGCGTTGGTCATGAGTGTTGTTCTGAACGGTTATCTCTTCAATGCTGCGCGCTGGACAATCAAGGAGCCCCACAAGCCTTTGGAACCGCCGGCGGCCTCCGAAATTCAAGATGGCGCCCCTCCGACCCCTGGACCTGGCATCCAACGGCAATTGCACATGCCTTCCCCTCCCATGACCCCTGGCCCTGAGCAACAAGCGAGCCGTGGAACTGTGCAGCCATTCACCCAGGCACCTCAGCCAGCCCCGGTCCAACCCCAGGTACGGCAACCTGAGATCGTGATGGCGCCTACGGAAGAGGAGCAGCGGCAACCGATTCGTCCTATGGAATATTTGGAACAGGTCTTGAAAGCGAAGAAGGCATCGAGTCTCACCGACGAGGAACTGATCCATCTCTCGGTCTTGAACAAGATTCCCGGTTACGCACTGGAGAAGACACTGGGTGACAAGACACGCGCCGTGAAGATTCGACGTGGTCTCGTGTCCAGGACCCATGCTACTCGCGAAACATCCACTCTCCTCGAACGCTCGCTGGTGCCGTACAAGGATTACAACTACGACCTCGTCCATGGTGCATGCTGCGAGAATGTCATCGGCTACCTCCCCCTCCCCCTCGGTGTCGCAGGTCCCATCATGGTGGACGGCCAGAACTACTTCCTTCCCATGGCCACTACCGAGGGCGTTCTGGTCGCCTCTACCTCCCGTGGCTCCAAGGCTATCAATGCTGGTGGCGGTGTGACAACCGTTGTTACCGCCGATGGCATGACGCGTGGACCTTGCATTGGCTTCGAAAACCTTGCCCGTGCAGGTGCAGCGAAGATTTGGCTTGATTCCGAAGAGGGGCAAAGGACTATGAAGAACGCGTTCAACTCCACCTCTCGGTTTGCCAGATTGCAAACCATGAAGACGGCCATCGCCGGCACCAACCTCTATGTTCGATTCAAGACTACCACGGGCGACGCCATGGGCATGAATATGATCTCCAAGGGTGTCGAGCATGCCCTCACCGTCATGGCTAGCGATTGTGGTTTTGACGATATGAGGGTCATCACAGTTTCCGGCAACTACTGCACAGACAAGAAGGCGGCGGCCATCAACTGGATCGACGGTCGTGGCAAAGGTGTTGTCGCCGAGGCAGTCATCCCCGGTCAGATTGTAAAATCGGTACTCAAGTGCGATGTTGAGGAATTGGTGCAGATGAACATCTCCAAGAACTACATCGGTTCGGCCATGGCTGGCGCTTTGGGTGGTTTCAACGCCCATGCTGCCAACATCGTGGCTGCCATCTTCCTTGCCGTTGGCCAGGATCCTGCACAGGTTGTCGAGTCCGCCAACTGCATCACCATCATGAACAAGTAAGTGTCCAGCTGCATCGTTGGTCAAACTCCCAAAACTGACAAGAACAGCGTCAACGGCAACCTTCAAATCTCCGTCTCCATGCCCTCGATAGAGGTCGGCACCATCGGCGGCGGCACCATCTTGGAACCCCAGTCCGCCATGCTCGACCTCCTCGGCGTTCGCGGCGCTCATCCCACCAACCCTGGAGACAACGCGCGACAACTCGCCCGCGTCATCGCCGCCGGTGTTCTCGCCGGTGAACTGTCGCTGAACGCTGCTCTGTGCGCAGGCCATCTTGTCAAGGCTCATATGGCGCACAACAGGAGCAATGTTCCCAGTCGGGCTCCTACACCCGCTCCCGCCACGCCGGTCGGAACGCAATCACCGGTGACGAGCGCGTTGACGGCCAGTTCCAGCGGACCGTTGCCGAGGCGGTAGTGCGTGTGAGATGTTGGAACAATGGCGCGGGGAGGGGTACTATATATTCCCGTATCTTTTGGGTTTTGGTTTTGCAAGGCTGGCATTACTGAGCACGGTGTTGGGGGCGCGGGTAGTCGAGATGCATTCCGAACGGAGGAAGAGGATCTGGTTAGCTAGCGAGTATCCGAACCTTCGACTATAATAACATATGGGAAAGATCTGTCCGGTTTTTGGCCGGAGAGGTCGGTGGACGCTGGGTGGGATGGAATTGAATGGGGTGGAATCAGACGGGCTTGAAAGCCGGAGCCTATAATGCTTGTTGCATTCGCATATACTGGCGTACCCCTCGTATTCCTTTTGTTTTTCTGCGGATGTAGATGGAAAAAGTGCATCGAATCCAATTCATTCATAGGAAGACGCTGTATTGGTGTGGATGGGATGCAGCAGGGTTGTAGTGTTGGAAGTGTTGGAGGAATACAGATCCCGAATCCCATCAATACAATAGAACGAGAGCTTATCGTTATCTCCGCACGTTATCGGTAATTCCGTTCACCGTATCCACATTATCAGAACTTTTCGGCCATACCAAAAAAAAAAAAAGAAAAGGTCCCGCCATCTGACCTTGTCACTTCTGCTTGTTGCCAACACAGCACGCAGCTATCACAAAACAGGACGCCAATATGGAACACTCTCTTCGATCATCCATGTCTGGCACGAGCATCTGAGACATACGAAACGGACTCCCGTTGCGTGTTATATTGTGCTGTGTTTACTGCCTTTCACTCCCTTGCATCGTCGACATCGTACTATCTAGCATACCTCGGAATTCCGGGTACATGTACGCGTGATAAAACTAACTGTCGTTGACTGTTGATACTCACATCTGTCCATCGCTTGAGCCCATTTCAACCATCGCCATGACCCTTCCAGCTGGCGCACCCACGTCTCCCTTCTTCGAGGTCCGCGACACCCAACACTGCGGCCGGGCCGTCTTCGCCACGCAGGACATACCCACCGGCACACTCATCTGGCGCTCCGAGGACCTTAGCCTCGACGTCCTGCTCCGCGAATACCGAAGAGAAGTCTGCGGAGACTGCTTCGGCTACGAGTACGGCCGAGACTTGAAGATCCGCGATCCAACCCTCGGCTTCGCCTTTTGCAACGAAGAATGCCGCAGCAACTGGAAGCGGCGACACGGCGACGTGGGCGTGCAGGCGTGGTCCGCGGTGGAAAAGCTGGTCAAGGGCCGGACCAAGGAGGACGCCGACATGGTGGACATTGGGCTCCCGCGACCGAAAGCGGACGAGGTGACGGAGGCGTGGGCGGCCACGGCCACGCAAGCGGACCTGATCCGCGTCGCTCGCGCGGGAGACGGTGGTGGTGGCGAGATGCAGAAGTGCACGAAGCTGCATCGCAAGGCGCTGCAACGGGCCCTCATGCAGCCCATTGCCCCCGACATCCTGAGCTTCTGCGTCGGCGGCATCCTCTGGAAATACAACAATCCCGCCCTCTGGCCCCGCGTCGAGGCCCTCGCAAACGATCCCACGCCCTACCATAGCGCCGACGACCTTGAGGCCTTTACACGCGCGTACCTGCACCTCGTGGCCATCCTGCCCCTCCCCCTCCTCCCCCTAACCACCCCAGATACCTTGCTCCTTCTCTCGTCCCGCGACTCGCACAACGCCTTCGGCATCAGGTCGCTTGAAGACGAGGGGTCAGAGTTTTTTGGATATGGATTTTGGCCTGATGCGTCGTACTTTAATCATTCGTGCGATCCGTGCGTCGAGAAGAGTAGGCGCGGGAGGGTGTGGTTGTTTAGGGTGGCGAGGGATGTGGGGAATGGAGAGGAGCTGTGCATCTCTTACCTGAGTGGCGAGGAGAGGGGGTTGTCGAGGGGGGAACGGATGAAGGTGCTCAGGGGGAATTGGGGGTTCGATTGCGGGTGTGGGAGGTGTGAGGTGGTGTAGCTCTGTAGCTTAGTCTGCTGTAGATACTGATCACACGATTTCATCACGTGACCCTGCTATCCTACTCTGGGATAGCGCCTTGGCATCCACCTCGTACTTGCTCTCAGCGAGGCTCCATCTCTCTCTTGGATCCTCAGCTTCATTCTACATTTGTGTTAGTGCACCGTTTTCTTCTTGGTTTGCTTGTTTTGTCGGCCTACAGGCTATTGCAGGAACGTCTTGCCGTGGCGATGGAGGAGAAGGTTTGACTGTGGTGATGTTATACGAGGGCAATGATTTCGTCGATCTGGTTGAAAAGATGAATTGGAGGGATCAACCCAAGTGAAATAAAGGATCTCTGATCGACAAAGTATAAAGTACTGCAGCCCAATAGTCCATCGTGCATCGCCTTCCGTCCACTTCTCAGTTGGGTTTCTTGAGGTAATTGGCGATGGCCTGGTACGCGGGCTTTGGCGTATATTTCGAATCGAACAGCAGCGGAGTCTTTCCAGCCAGCCACGAATCCGTATCGCGGACACCCCAGACCGTAACGCCGACGCACTTCGAAACACGGTAGCAAGCCTGGACCGCGACCTTGTAGTCGTTGGACGATGCGCCTTGGATGTCGAGCTCGGTGACTGCGACTTCGACGCCTGCGGTGGTGAGTTCGCGGAGAGCGGTTTCGAGAGCATCGGACGTGCCTTGGAGGAAGTCAGTGGGGGTTTTCCTTTGTTACGGACGAAACGGGGGTCTTATTTACCGGCCGAAAGATGCGTCTGCGATCCAATCCCGTCAATGGGAATCCCCTGCGCCTTCCACTCCTTCACCTTCTTCACGACGACAGGCAGCTTGGACCAATCGGCATGATCGAGGTTGTAGTCATTGTAGTACAGCTTCGCCGACGGATCCGCAGCGCGCGCAGCACGGAACGCAATGCCCACAAACTCCTCGCCCAGCACCGAGCTGAAGACCGACTTGCGCAACGTCCCGTCGTCGTTGAAGATCTCATTGCACACGTCCCACGCCCGGATCTTGCCCTTCCACCTCGTCACCACCGTCTTGACGTGGTTCTCAATCACCTCCGTCAACTCCTGCTTGTCCGTGATTGCCGACACCCAGGCCGGCAACGCGCGATGCCAGAGCAGCGCATGGCCCCGTATGCTCTTCCCGTTCGCGACCGCCCAGTCGACCACCGCGTCCGAAGCCTTGAAGGTGAACGAGTTGCGCGACGGCTCCGTGCCCTCCCATTTCATCGAGTACTCGGGCGTGATTTGGCCAAAGTTCTCCTTCAAGATCTCGACCCTCGTCCCCGAGAGCTGGTCCTTCTCGGCGATGTTGCCAAAGTACAGCTTCCCCGTCGATTTGAAGAGTTTGTTGAGGGAGTCGGCGGCCTGGCGTTGGACCAGCAGCGGCGAGGCCGAGACGAGCAGAGGGGTTGCGGCTGCGAGGAGCGGGAGGAGCTTCATGGTGGGCGAGTACCGAGTAGACAGATGCTAAGAAAAGAAAGGTAAAGAGTGAATAGAGTTGGTTGGTTTGGATGTCGAAAACTGTACTGCTGGTCTTTCGTGCCTTTATATATATATGTAGATATATATGTATGTATGCATGTATGTATGCCCATGTCTGGATGCGGTGATTAGGATGGGCTACAGTGGTGCTGCCCTGCATGCACCGTCCCGCGCCGTTGTGTCTAGCGCCAATCTCCACAATCCACCACCCACCTACTCCTGCATGAAATAGCCCAAGAACGCCTCTTGGCCGCTCCCAGCAAATAAGCCGCCGCCATCCCCATGTTTCGTTTCCTTCGGGAGGATAATGATGGCTGCACGCCCCCGGCCCATCGCGTTTCACGCTCAGACGGCGTGATTTCCATGTTTTTTTTTTCCTTTTTTCGCTTCGGACTTGCAGAATGTCATCCGCACGCACCAAACGCTTGCTTTGAAACATGGGATTCCGAGAGCGGAATATGCTGCTGCGAGCTGTATGCCGCGTTCGGCGTGTATCTATTAATCGGGGGCCCGGGACTTTGTTTACATCGATCGTGGTGAGGAGATTGTACGTTTCGATGTGACATATCATCTCCTGGCCTTTTCCCTGAATTGGGTCCCGTGTCACTCCATGGCGGCGTCGGATGAACGCTGGCAGGGCGTGCCGAGGGAACGCAGGGATGAGGTTGACGTTGGGATCTCGCATGTGACGCGTTTCCGAGCTGTCTGAGTGGAAATTGTAGTACGGAATAGATATGTATCTCTGCTCTTCCATCCCGTGGTGTGGATGCTATAGATATGTCACCTTTCGATGTGTTCGACATCTGGGTCGTTTACTTTAGCTATCAGATCTACTACCTAGGTACCTTTGTGTTGGCGTTGAGATGTTCTCATCTGGATAAGATATTATACTAAGCCTTGTACTACTTGGAACTGGTACCATCCTCGCTTACCCGAGGCGTTGTAGGTGAAAGCGGTGCTGGTCGTTTAGCTAGCCTGGCTTTTTTCGTAGGAATGTATGCCATGACACATAGCAGGCCTCCGTATGCGAGTCAGCTGCTAGAGTCAGGCGCTAGGGAGCCGCCCGAACCAAAATCGGTATGGGTGAGCGTGCACCGAATTAAATCAATGTGTCTTGGCTTCGACTAGTCAGCTTTGTTCATTTCGAGATGGGGAAGAATGATTAATTGATTTTTCTCAAGCAGCAACTACTATGGAGGGATATACAGATTCTATGCAGCGTCACATTATATCACGTGACCTTGACCAGATCATCTTCCAACTACGGATAACGAGATCATACCTAGGGGGAGGCTGAAAGCGGCCTTGGTAAAATCTCTTCATATCATATCCCAAATTTAAGAAAAGTATGTCCTGAGCATCACCACAGTAGGCGACTGTCAACCGAACATCAACATACATCGTAGAGAGACTGAAAGGGCATAATCACGGTTCTTGTCTAGACACTTCTGCTTAATAGTACAAACGATAGATATTTTCCAAAAACAATATCCTTTTGCGTGTTTCAGCAACTCTCGATACAGATGGTGAATACCATCCTCACACCTGAGAACAAGATGTCGGTATAAGCTCATAGGTAGCCTGTATGGGTGCCACAACGTCCGCGAAGAAAGTGCTTCTGAACGATCGATGCTTAAATGTATTCATGGAAGCCGTACCCGGGAATAGAAACCGTAAGCAGCGATCCACTGCATGACTATACGTTATGCCGGGATCCAATTCCAGCTCACTGATCTGATGTTGTGCGATGTCGTAGTCATCGATGGGAGTTGGCTGGCTCGGAGAGCCTGTGGGAAAAGGAGAAGATGACTGGTGTTCTTGGCGGAGTTTTGAGAAGGGTTTGTTGAGGCCGAGTTCGATGAGGCGAATGGCGAGAGTGTAGAGCGTAATGTTCTGGATCTGCTTGCTCTGAAATTGAGTGGTGGGTGTAGAATTCGAAGTCGGGAGCACGGACAACGGGGCGAAGCTGTGCGACATGTACGCATGATTCGACAGGCGAGGTGGTATGTTTTCTTTGCCGTTTTCCAGAAACAGGTGGATTCCTTCATCATCTAGAGCTTCCTCGAGCCACGGAGAATCGCACAAGTGAAGCACAGCCCAAGCAAGCGCGGACGCTATGCCAAAACGCTGCTTGCGATTCAGGACCAGTCTTCGATTCGTGGCCTGGTCAACCACCCTCGATAGTAATGCGTGGAGCTTTACAGTGCGCTTCGCGCCTGCTGAGCTGCAACTATTGGCCCGATCCATTGAAATTATGCGCAGTTGTTTGCACGGATCCGAGTCGGGAACAGGAATACTTCTCAGAAGAGACTGATAATCCTTGGATGTCTGAAGTATTGTACAGAGATCAATGGGGGTGGGTGGGGACTGGGTTGTCGGGGTGGGACCCGTCGTTGGAGATGCAGGAACTACGGGTGCTGTTGTAGGGGCTATAGAAGTCGTTAGCATCGCAAATTGAGCAGCAATGTGTCATAAGTCAAGATACACTGTCCGTAGCATATAGCAGGTGCGGTGTGCCTCAAATTTGACATGTTACCGAAATGTGAAGCATACTGACCTGGTACAAGTTGAGAAGGCAATTTCGGTCTCTTCGTCTCGTCTCTGGAGATGTGAACACCCAGTATACGTACCCCTTTCTTCTTCGATGATTTTACTTCGGGCGTAAATCCATCACTTGGCGTAAGTGATGAAGAAGGCGAGGGGTCTTTGATGATCAATTCGCGGGGCGGTATTGGTATACCTTGTTCGACTCTTACGGACATGGAACTCCAAGATACTGAAACCCCACTACCATCTGTTGGGTTGGTATCTTGAGCTGATATTGCCATCACGAACATCGTGCCTAAGTGTTAAGATATCGTCAGCAAAATTCATCGTAGAAAAGGCCAATGTTGATCGTCCCAGACAGCTACACGTTTCAAATCGATCCAAATCTAGAGAACATGGAATGAATGACCACTCACCATCGAAAGGCCTGTTCTCGTGCCAATTCAGCTGGATAGTTCCCTCGTGAGGAGTGAGGCAGCTACAGCCAAAACTAGAAGCCACCGCTTTGTGCAAAGCTGCCGCATTTTGACGAAGTGTCACTGTCCGGTCTTCATCGAAGCGCTTCCGAATGAGATTGACAATGCGGTTTTCCGTATCGGGCAGGGTTTCACGCTTCTCTAAGCCGCAGTTCTGCAAGGCAGTATTGCAATGTTGCAAGCCTCGAAAGAGCTCTTTTCTTCGTGTTCCTCCAAAGCTTCGTTTTACTCGGCGCCACTCCCACTTCATTCTTTCAGATCTTGCATCGTCCCAATTTGGCTATTTACTAACTATTAGTATAGTGACGAAGTCGTTGAAGAGTTCTTCCAAGAATTCGCAAAGTGAATGAGCTACTCACCGGACCCTGTGCATCTGGAAAGAGATCCCTCGCTATCTCATTCATCAGAGAATCCATTTTGCGGATGATCGTCACAAAATCCAAGTACTTGCTCGGGTGACTAAACTTGAGTGCAGCCTCGTTTTCGGACAGCGTGATCTCGTCGGTAACGTCAAGATCTAGCACGCTTAGTGTTGTGTGTAGTTGTTGCCTTTGCAGAAAAATCTGGAGCTTCATCGTTTCAATGGTCTCTCCCCAATCTCTGATTCCCTTTACTGGTCCCCATGCTCGTTGGTAATTATCGAGCGCGTACAGGATGATGGGTACTGCTCCAAGAACTACGCCGGCTAACTCCATGCGGTTGGATTGAATGTAGCACCTGTGCTGTTGGAAACAAGTTGAAAGTATGAGGGTGTATGCTATTACTGAAATGAACAGTACGAATATGCCGCAGGTACACTTAGGGGGTGTAGGTTGAAGTGTACTATCAGCGAGATGAGCGATCGACGTGGTTCAGCCCCACGCGAGATGCGGGGTCATGGAAAAGCCATCACCGGGTGAATTTCTCAGCCTCAGTGGTGTCTTGCCCTAGATGTGATCCTTCCTTCTGATATTATATGGTTTTAATGGTTCTCCACCAAAACGATGTCAGAAAACGCAGGGCTGTCACTCCAGCTAGATGACATCTCAGAATGCTATGCGGATTGCTTGACGTCATTCAAGACACTGTTCCAAACTCTCAGCCTTCCGTCATCCTCCTCCACAAATCACGATGACTACCTCATCCCCAAGGCGCTGGAACAATACGCGCGACTTCGAACGTGGGGAGAGGAAACCCGAGCTGCCTTACCCGCGGCATCACGAGGCTCTTTAGACGATACGCTGCGCAAGAATGAAAGCCTGAAGCACACTGCCATTAACCTCATCGCAAAGATACAGCGACAACTTGAAAATGGTGAGTAGAATAGGAAACGTGTGCCCCTATAGTACTTGGGCGAGGACTCGATGGCGCTCTCATTATTTGGACTGCGGAAAGCGTAGTCTGACTCTTAACATGCGACTGTATATCTGACGACACCAGTGAATCGCTTGGCACAGGCTGAGGACCAAAGTCAACGCGACGAGCAGGATCATATCTCCCGAGATGATATGGATTCGGATGTTGACACTGAACCGAGCTCAGACGAAGAAGATGATGTTGCGGATGACTCTGATGTATCGCCAAAGACGCGCGCGTCAGCACGTATCTTTCGGAACTTGAAGGAAGATATAGACTCGCTATACCAGTTATCACTACTCATCAGCCGACCGGGGTTCAATCGCCAATATATCCACTCTTCGAAAAGCCACTCTCTCGATCCGCGAGTATCGCATTTTGCTATGTTCGACATACTTCACATTAAGGAAAAGATATATGAATGGAACAACTCACGCCTTCCGGAGGAGAAAGAGAGTATGGCCACATCAGAAGACATAGAGAGTCGCGCATCTATGCGTGGAACATCTCACGTGTCGCACAACTTGACGGGTAGGCTAGGAAGGGCCAACACGAAGCGTCGAGAACAACTGTTGTACTGGTCAAAACACCCCGACCAATCACCCCAGACTAACAAGATATTGTTACCCATCAAAACTACCGCCAAAACCACGACTGAAGCCGGCCAAAGTCACGTGGTGGAACAACCCAGGGATCCAGCACATAGGGAGGTGATTGAAGAGACTGGAAGTCAAGCACCCGCATCCATAATGACAAAGAACACATTTTCTACCGCGATTGTATCCGATTTGCTTGGACCCCAAACGATTCCTGGTCCAGTGCGCACCATATACGCAGAATCAACCGTCGGAAACAAACGATCCAATCGGGTCCCGGACCTCCCAGCTACGGCACTAAAGGATGATACCTTCGAGTGCCCATACTGCCGCTTGCCTTTGAGTTCTAAGCAGATGAAGATCCGTGTTGAATGGAAGTAAGCTCCCTTCCCACTCTCATGTACCAACAACGCAAACCCGTCACTGACCTAATTTAGGCGCCATGTTTTTAGAGATCTTAGACCATACGTTTGCACTTTCGAAGATTGTCAAAACGCTAGCAAGCAGTACCCGACACGACATGACTGGATATATCACGAGATGCAGATTCACAGACGACAATGGGTCTGTGAAGAGCATGATGCAAGATTCCATTCTCGAGAAGCTTTTCAACACCATGTTAGCCAAGAGCACAGCACATCCTTGTCCCAACAGCATCTTCCAATACTTTTGGATATGTCGGAGCGGCAATTTGATGACATGGAAATTTGCCCCTGCCCTCTGTGCCCAGATGAACGGCGATTAAAGGTTTTACACAACCATGTGGCCGAGCACCTCGAGTCTATAGCTCTTTTTGTCTTATCTGGTCATGAAGGTCCGTATATTCCCAGTGCCTATGCGTTTTTCTTCGAATCAAAGCTGGACGCTTTTGACCTCCAAATGAAAATAATAGCCACCATTATCTCTCTAGATCGACTTTACTAACCTCGCTCTTTACGTTTAGGAACGGAAGAAGAAAAAGACGATGACTCAAATGATGCCGCCGACGGGAATGCTTCGGCTAGAATACAGGATACTGAACAAACCGGCATTTCCCACGAGTCTCGACCACAAAGTGACGCCGGCTCACTGTACAGACTGCGGATCCAGACAACACACAAGCAGGAGAGCATCCTAATAGATAGAGATTCGTATGATATTACTCAGCAAGGCCTGGTTTTGATTCGACGTATTGCAGTAGACACACGTGAGCACTTGAGGTTCTGGCAGTTCCGCGTCAACGGGATCAACCGTCTTGTACCTGGGGATATTAATTATAGTGCATTGTGCAGAGGATTAGACGACTTGGGAATCTATATCCTTCGTCACTGCGGAATTATCGCCGCGGAAATGAACTTGCCTGATCCTTTCCTCTCTATAGGACGGGATGAAGTCGATGCGTTGGACAAAATTTTCCAGGAATCCAGTCCAGAAAGTTATATACAATATGACCACACGGCACACGACTTGTTCAACACATTACAGAGTATCTACTACCATCTCGAATACAGCCCAGCTGTAGACGTAAGTACTCCTTCGAGGCTTCGTTAGAGCTTGGACTGAAATAAAAACAGGTTGCAAATCACAGTCCTCGACCTGGAAAGCTCCCAATCCTCGATTATGATGATCCCGGACCGTTAGAGAGCATTATCTCCAAGGTACCGCTGTTTGAAGAGTTATTTACCCATTTTTGGCTTCAGGTGGAGACTCTGGACCACTTGATTGACATGACGAAAGGGTCGGACTTCGCAGATATACCCGAGTCGTTGAAGCCACCAGTTACCATTCACGATGTCGATCGTATGATCCAACAGAGAGAAATGAGTGCCCCGCAAGAACAGAAACTCCAAATTGAGTCTTTGGCGCAATCATTCGAGCTACTTTACCCTTCGCAGGGGCTTGAAATTGGCTTTGTCTAAGCGACGACGATTGCTACATCGCCTGGGAAGAAACGTCATACTATGCATCCAGAGGGCGCCAGTTCATATCATCGTAGGCGATCCGCCAGGAAGGCTTTTGAAGTGTATGAAAACTTCCTATACTGCATCTCTGAACCATGAGGTTGGTATTAAGACATCTATCAAACTACTGCACTGGTCTCTACCAGCCTTTCTTCTATCAATGTTTCCACATATGCTAGCTTCATGTTGGCAGAGATGTAATCAAGGAAGAGGGACACTAGCAAACTTCCCGGAAAGCTCTTCTTGGCCACGATTTGAACCGTATGAGATGATGTTCAATCGAGATGACATTGATGGTAGCCGAACTTCCACTGTCTTGCTGGTATGAGTCCAGCCCGGCTTCACCACCTGCGCACCACGCCTACTCTGTTACCCTGGCCATATAGACTTTCGGAACGTCTACATGTAAGAAGATAGATAAATCGAACTAGAGAGCTGTAGGGTTGCCACGATGCTATTCCAAGATATGAAACTCTAGGATAATAGACTAGCGCCCAGTTCAACGGTGTGTCTATACTTTCGCTACACTTGATGAGGTTCTCGATAGCAAGTGTCGACGCGGTTCATAGCTTGATGATGTCGGTAGAATCGATTCCATAAGTCTGGTAGGGCTGAGCTACCAGTCTCCGACCGTGAGAACGGAGCCGGCAGAGTTAGAACCTTCTTCTAGCAAGGTATTGTGGCCAATTTTCTGTCTTATAGAGAGGGGGATAGACATCTTCTGCACTGCAAATTTCGTGACGGCGGCTAACGCTCTATCGGATACTCAAATCCTGATTGTTATTAGCATGGATGTTTCTGTGCGGAGCGAAATTGCCAAACTCTGACGAACGGTTCAAGCGCGTACGTGTAACCTATGCGTCCAAGGCAAGCAGCAAGAGCGGGTGGAGCATGTCTATAGTACCGAGCTTGACGGTGTGAATCGTGGTTATTTACTTCTGGCTATATATTGAGTTTGGGTGCCTTGCTATACAGGGTGCACACCGCGCAGTGTCTATCGATGCTTTACAATATGGTTTATCATAACGAAAAGCATGTACCGTATTGGTGCGCGTAATGCGCGGATTCGCGCATTACGCGCACCAATACGGTATCTGAATAGCGAGGCAAGGATTGCACTAGATCAAGTCCTCTATACAGCGCCACTCTTGCCAGTTGTATCTCTTGACAAAGGACAAACAATTGAGATTTGCTTTGCCGTGTCAGCTTCGCCTACATGCTTCATGGGGCACTCGTGAAGGCAGGGATCAAGCCTGACTGGTGTCTGACGTCATGTTTTTATAGTGAGCAAACAAAAACAAATCCAAAGCTTCGAGCCGCTTTCCCTGAGTTTTGATAGAACACCCTCCCTGACTACCAGCCGACCTTTTAGGCATCGTTGCGACCTACTATAGTAAGTTAGTGGCGACCCACTCATACCTACGCCAAATCTCAAAGAACTCTAGCGCGAGGAATATATTAGGCATCAACCGAGGAAACTTGGCCTGCACGAGCCGACGTGTCACTCTCATGATATATAGAAGCGGTACCTCTCGCGTTCGTGTCGCGCACTCTCCTCCCAAAAATGCCGCCTCGACGGATTCCCGAGGAGCTCGATAGAGCATTCCAGACCATATTATTGTCTGCCCTACAATCTGACACGCGTCCTCCGAGTGTCACAGGCTTCAACATAAAGTCTATGAAAAACATCAAAGTTGGTATGCGGTCCAATACCCTCTGCATCCTACCCTGTATGGCACTAAAGAGGAAACGTCATCCGTTCCAAATATAGACTCGGTCAATCTTTGCTACTAAACTTTCAACACAACAAAACAAGCATTCAATCTGACATGAGCAGTCAAACCTGCAATCCCCAACAACACCATCTATTACCTACTAGACCACCTTCTCGAGGGTAACTTGCCTCACAGCGGTACGAAAACGACACGTTTTTTGATCCGTGAAGACGAGGTTCCTCTCCAAGTAAAACCGTACTCGGAATGGGCTCCAGCCCCATACTCGGGAGAGCCTTCCTGTCTTCAATCGCGTCTCTTGGAAACGCCGGATAATTGCCGTGTCTCCTTGGCTCCGGATTATGCTGTCATTCGCTCACGACTATGGTTAGGTATGCAACTTTCACTACAAATCTGGTTGATGGATGACGTTTCCTCGAGATAACATGCTGCCGTGGTCTTCAACGACGCGCACTGACATCCCTTTATCTGAGCGATGCTGACTTCGTATCCACGATTTTAGGCCTAGTCCCCATGTCCGGTGCCCGGTGGAAACAGAAGAGATTAGACAATTGGAAGAACTGGCAATTCCTATGCGAATACTTGTTCACTGTGCTGCGAGTCTTTAATTGGATGGGTCATCCAGATATCCAACGCGCGATTAAAGATCATTTCAACCATGTCGCTGCTGAACTCGGAATCTTCCAAAATGCAATCAACGCGCGAAGGGAGCAACTTGGTACGGTGGCGGAAAGAGTCGATCTTAAACCCATATGGCTTGAGTTTATTACATCGACATTTAAGACCATGGTTACAAGAGCGCACACCTGGTTCCACGAACGCGTGCACGAGGTTATAGCCCAAGCGCAGAGTTGGTATGAAGCCGAGGTCCAGGAAAAGAGCGCTGAAAGTACGTACTCCTCAAGTTTAGAACAATGACCAAGAGCTTCTTTGGTACCATTCTCTTCGAGAAGACACTCACTGATGCACCTTGGATATGCCTTGCTGACTATGAATCCTCAATCTCAGATTCCTACGAAGCGGGAGTGAAGCTTGGAGAATGCTGGTCCGATCTTTTACGTACGCTCAACATGGCGGACTTTTCAATGATGATTCCACTGGTGAGTAGCTCTCAGATACAAGCCTGGTCCAAATGATATTACATTATCGGCGGCTACATCCCATACGTCGGCTTTTCCCTCAGCATGAGCTTCGCGAACTAACTTCGACTCTCCAGGACGGCTTCACAGGTTTCGCAGCCTCATCATCTGACTCCAAAGTCGTAGGATCTATGTTCCCTCTCCCTTTTCGCCAGGATCAACTACGAGAGATGCAACAAGCAATTTCTTGGCCTGTTGCCGAGCGATTGGTCGACGACATAGAAGGCACAAGGCGGTCGCCAGAACTCCTCACTGCTGTGATTAACGAAGGTGTTACTAAACATGAAGAAATCCGTAAGCGGATGCGGGGTGAGCCAATTACTTTAGGGCGAGAACACTGGATCACTATCATCCGCTCTCGAACGAAGTGGTCGCTGGACCATGGAGGACCTCAGGATCAGCGATGGGGATTCGTCGCGTATATGCTCACGCATACGCCCACGGAAGAACAGTGGACTGCTTTCTTCGGCAAACTATATGCGGATTTCATGATGTCTGGAGAGTGGGTTCAAGGGTGGGATGAAGTGAGTGCAAAGAAGGACCTGCAGTGGATCGATGGGAAGACAAGTGGTTTACCGCACGATGATATCCAGGCTGCTAAAATGTAAGTTTTCCTATTCCAAACCCAACATCACATAATTTCATGCCAAAGGTCGGGCGGCGCGTCAGTAAGCGCAATACGGTAAAGTGTGTGCGATATACTGATGCAATACAAGGCACTTCCTTCACTTCCGCAACTCCCCCAACATGCGCCGCCGCAACTGGGCGCAAGACTTCATAGTCATAGACACCGAGTCCTTCAACTCCTACATGAACCCCTTTCCCTTATGCCTTCCCCCAACACCACCTTTACCCGGCACCACCACGCTCCCCCCGCACGGCGACTTTGCTGGCTTCGTGAAAGTCATCGATACAATTCCCTACCCGACCGCACCCCTCGGACAACAAGCACCCGGATATTGCAATGAGTTGAAAGTTCTAGGTAGCTTGGTGTTCGATGACTTGTATCCGCTGCTTGCCAGTCTGACACTCAGACCCAGGGATCTGTGGCTGGCGACCGTATGGCATCCATTGCAAGTGTATGTGGGATGTGTGACAGGAACTCAAGAGAAGGAGTGGGGGTATATTTGGGAGGCTCGGGAGATTGCCTTGAAGGCTTTTGGAAGATTAGTGGTACAGCAAAGAGGCGGTGGCAGAAGATGAGTGAAAAAATGTGCTCTCGGGTTGTGTAGCCATGAGTGTGAATGAAGTAAAGAATGTTATTCTATTCCTAACATACAGAATAAGGCCGCATCGACGGAATGAAGTAAAGATTACGTTATGGGAACGAGAGACTACATAGCCACAACTCACCTGACCTTGTTCCTCCCAACCTTCACGACGAACCGAGATCGCCACCATCATGTCTCACGCATCATAATGCAGCGTCATGCTCGTAGGAATCGGGCTCTCCCTCGAACAAGCATCAAGATAATGTTTAATCTTGACACCCCCAATATCAAATTCCGTAACCGAAAACTTACCCTGCCTACCCGGTGCCCGCCTCACATTTTTCAGCTTGAATACCTCTCTCAATGTAGCAGCAAGCGAGGGCCCTAACAGCTCTGCGCCGAAACAATAATGCAGATCATGGTCGAGCAACGTATAGTCTTGCATCGGACGATGCGGATTTAGTTTCTCTGGCTCGGGGAAGGCGAGAGGATCCATTGCAGCTTTGGAAGATGCGATCAAGACGGTCTGACCAGTGGAGATATGTATGGGACCATGGACACCGTCGTCTACCACGACGTCTTTAGTGGCAATGCGAGGAAGTCCTGGAATGACGCCGGCATGGCGCATGCCTTCCATTGCGAACCCCTGGAGTTCTTTCTCAGACGCCTCGTCATTTTTGTTCGCAAGCTCGACAATGCGCTGCTTATATTGCTCGTACCCCGGACTGAGAAACAGATCGATGAGCAGGGACGCTTGTTGGGTGAGATTTCCCCCAATTGGTGCTCCCATGCCGATACAATCACCGACCTTGTCGCCCATGGGCATTTTGGTAGCATTAAGCGCATGATAGAGGCGATCAGCATTTGGACCAACTTCCAAAGCACTACCTTTAGCGAGCCAATCGACAAAGAACTCTTTTATGCCTTGTTGGCTTTTGAGGTGCGCTTCGAAGATCTTGCGGAGGGGTTCTGCAGCCTTGGTTGCGTTTTCGCGGAGCTTCCATTCGTTGGCTGGAATGAAGTTGCAGCTCTGATACATGAAGATGGCGTGGTAGGCCATGAAGACTTCGTAGATAGACATTAGACCGCGGGGTTGCTCAGGCGTTTTCAACGGCAATGCAAAGCGGTCAGCGAGCCATAGAATGGGCGCGATGTTCGTCACATCGCGGACGATGTCGATTGACTTCCGACCCTTCGCGCAAGAGAGCGAGTTCTCCTCGATAAGCTTCTTGACTTTGGTACCGAAGAACGTAGAGGCGTTCTTCTCGAACCCTTTTTCGAAAAAGACTCCGTGTAAAATCTTGGACCGGTCGTCGTGCTTTTTGGCGTCGTCCCAACCGATCATAAAGTCGTAGCCAGCAGTGCGGTCGCGAATCGCGGCTTGGTACATCACGGTGAAAGTCTCGCGGTCTTCCCATACTTTCTTGCACGCTTCGTAGGTTTGGATACTTATCAATGGGCGATCACTTGGTGGTCGTATGGTATCATACTTTTCGAGCGCTTTATTGCCTTTCAAGATACCTTGAGCGGCCTCGGGCGTGTAGAAAGGCAGAAGCGCATAAGGCGATGTGCCGGTGAATGCGGTAGGAAGACCAGTGAACAACAGGTGTGGTAGCATGCCGCCATACGAGCCAGGCGGTGTGCTTTGGAGCTTCGAAGCTCCCCAATGCGTGAGAGTGTTGCTGTTGAAATCATAACTCAGGAAGCGGTCACCCCGGACCAGAGCGACAGCATCGTCTAAGATACCACGACCGGTAGTTTGGCCAGGACAGACACCGCTTCCAGGCATAGGTGGCTTCGTGCATTCAGCCATGAGCCCAGGATAGAGTTCGAGGTTCTCAATGTTGCCATATAGCAGCTCCGCAGCCTTCGCAACCTTCTTGTTTGGATTCCAGTCCTCGAAAGTGTCGTAAGCCTTCAAGTTCAGGTAGCGACGGAATTCGTTCAACGTGCACACATTGAACACGTTACGTGCTTGTAGCTGACCCATAAGATCTACGACCTTGAGACTGACTGGAGTGCCATGGGCTCCAAATTCGTGCGCTGGCTGTTCAATGCAGTCCTTGATCAACTCGGCTAGCTCACTGTCGTTGAAGCGTCCGTCAGGCCCACGCTTGAGTCCGCCGAAAGTCCAGTGATGCGGCTTGGTTGCCCAAAGTGATTTTGCGTAGTTCTTCATGACTTCATGGTATGTCTCTATAGTGGCGTCCTCCATCGAAGCAATGTTTGGGTTGGCACGGTGTATGATGTCCTCCATCCACTTGTCGTCGGCCGCGCTTAAGGCTGCATGCCAATGGTATAGGACGGCAAACTCAACGGATACCACGTTTCCAGTACCGCGCTCCACCCGGTTGCCATGTTCTCTGATTTCTTTACCGAGATCAAGTGACCAGGTTGAGTTGGCGCGAGGTGTGTTGAGGATAGCTGCGACGTAGTCTCTCAGCACGCATGAGGCAAAGTAGCCGACGTTGATGTTGCGCGAAAGCTGAAAGATATCTTCATCTTGCCTGCTTTAGGTTAGAACCACATCGTCAGGATTTTGAATTACGATTCACCCACCATTTCTTCCCATTGTCGTCCAATTCATGCCACGGTTTGTATTTGCCGTCTTCGTTGATTGAGAGCAAACTTTCGGCAATGCGATTATGATTTCTCGAGAACATGACCAAGAGAGCCACAACTCCTGGAGGCATCATCATGATACGTTCAGATGCGATCGAATCGGGGTAAATCAGGCCGTTCTCATAAGTCCGTACACGCGGCTGTTCTTTTTCGGTATTGCCGTACAACGTGCTTAGGTCAACATAGCTCGAGGTCTCATTGATCCACTGATCCCCTCGGGACGTCTGAAAGCACTCGTGGATGACTATTGTCGCAAAAGAGAAGAAGAGACGGTTGAGGCCAGAAGGATGTTTGCGGAACGGTCCTTCACGTTTGAGCAGCGCTTCGTATACATCCTCCACATTAGGAAGATTCGGGCCTTTCGGCTTCAAGGGCGGCACGCTTCGTGAATAAGGAGCGCCTGCCTTGCCCATCTCGGGGAGCCATGGATTGTTCCCTCCGCCATCATGTCGCCGGTAACGTGCAGCACGACCAGACAAACTTGGAGGAGGATGCGGCAGGTCATTCCAGAGCATCTTGATGAAGCCATTGGAAGCCTTTTCACTCAGCTTGCTGTTTGAAGGAAGTCCCTGTAGCATAGCGACGCCATGTTCGAGCAACAGGTCTTTGTCATCGATTGGCTCCCCGGAAATTAGCTGTGGAATCGCATTGACTAGAGCGAGCTTCTCCTGAAGTCCCAAGCCTGCTATATCCTGGCCGATGGTTGTTTTCTTGATGTCAGATACGCCCCCAGCGGCTTCGTCTGATCGTCCGTCTGCCGCTTTTGTTGGCTTTCTCTCAATCGTGGCCATAAGGTTCTTTAGATGGTCAGACATGTGTTCCTGAATTATTGGACGACGAATAGAAACAAAAGATCAAATCTTGCTGCTGGCGGTAATTTGAAAGCGTCGAGATAGCCTCTGGAGCTATGGGAGGGGCGCTGCTTCAGATATAAATACCACATCAAGCGTTGATCACAGCGGAACGGATACACCAAAAAAGCGGTGGCTCCCGTATTGCAACATGGCGTCCCCGATCAACACCAACTATCACGAAAATGATGTGCAGAGGATCAAGTGCACCCCTCGGACCACGTCACCTCACTCGCTTGCAGTGTCACGATCCCCACCATTTCAGCGTCTGGTGCAGACATCAAGGCTGTATCATCCATTGGCAGGACATGCACAATCTCCTCACCAAGCGATGTCGTGGATCAGCCATCGGTGGAGTCTTCAGCTGAAGGTGTGATGGGTCGCAAAACCCTCATATATGATTGGCTAAAACTGGTGCGGGACGACCCTAGCGTGATCCCATCACGCATCCTGTAAGACTTTTTAGTTTTCTGCTTTCTTCTAATGACTTCAGATAATTTCCACTCCCATACATCTCATTTCGGGTCTCCTCCAAACCGAATGTGACCTAGATTGGAGCTTTGAGGACGGTTCACAGGTCCAAAAGACTAACTACATCACGCGCAAACATACCTAGCATATCTACAAAGTATGCTCGTCGATCGTGATCAGGCAGTGAAACAGATATGCATGCACTTCAGCCCACCCACCTCTCGCTTTCCATGCGCCAGGCATTAAAACAAATATGTATGCATTTCAGCACATCCACCTCTCGCTTTCCACGCACCAGTAAAACAAATAATGTATGCACTTCAGCACACCCACCTCTTACTTTCCACGGTTTTGGTAGGCTGCATCCAGCTCTGCTGAGCAACAGGGTGTTCAATGTGGCGCTGCGGCCAAGAGCTCGTAACTAGCACGTCGGTATCACAAGTTGCAGCGGCTTGATCGGGACGATCCTAAAGTACAAATACGGTGCCCCTCACTTCACCACCATTACCAATGAGGTCGGGCTATGAAGACGATCGTTTATGCACGTGCTAACACATTCGGTTGCCCTAGCAGACGAACAATTGCGGTCAGAGTGGGTTGGCGCCAAACATAGTGATTCCTGGAAACGTCCGGAGCCATTGCATAATGATTACCGCAAGTTGGGATGTCGAAAGCGGGTTTTCAAATTCCCTCACCAAATCTGAACCAGTATCCTTCTACCTCTAGTTTTAGTGAACACGCTCTTTGCGAATCTAGCCCAGACTTCGACGCCATGTGGTCGGAAAAACGAAGAGCGCAAGAGTCAGCCTCAACCCAAACATCTATACGAAACGACCATGAAGACTGCAACGACAATGACCATAGGTCAGAAGCTGATCCGCTGCCTCACTATATACCAGCAGTCAGGGATGCGAAGGACTACAAACCTGCTGGACGCACTGTAGTCATTTGCCTCGACGGAACGGGAGATCGATTCGACCATGACAACAGTAATGTCGTCCACTTCGTCTCATGCCTAAAAAAGCACTCGCCGAAGAAGCAAGTTACATACTACCAGAGCGGTATAGGAACCTACGACCAAGGCGGATTGAAGAATGGCATCAGTGCTGCCATGGACATGGCAGGTGAGTCGGATTCACCAAACCTAAACGTTGCTGGAGTTTTAACATTGACACTCGCAAGTGGGCAATGGGCTGGGAAGCCACATCAAAGATGCGTACCGCTTCTTGATGCAAAACTATCACGAGGGCGATAAGATCTGTCTGCTTGGTTTCTCACGCGGCGCATATACAGTGCGCTGTCTGGCCGGCATGCTTCACAAAGTTGGCCTTTTGCCCGCTAGTAACGGAGCGCAGATAAATTTTGCCTATGACTTCTTCAAAGACGACTCGCCTGAGGGTTGGAAAATGAGTGCTGACTTCAAAACAACTTTCTGTACCAATGTGGAGGTATACTTCGTTGGACTTTGGGACTGCGTTGCCAGTGTCGGCTTTATCCCGCGCAGGCTCCCATTCAGCAAGAGTCCGACGAATTCGATTTGTTACTTTCGACATGCGATGGCTTTGGATGAACATCGATCCAAGTTTAAGGTGTGTCAATGGCAGCATCAAGACCCGGACGCTGATAAACGCGTTACTGTTCACAAGACCCCGGGAGCTCAAATCCAGCGCGGACTAGAGCGCAGCGGCATCTCAGGACTCTTCCGTCGTGAGAAAGCACCCATATCAGATGACGGAAACACGCAAATCAATGTGAACGATACCGAAACGGGTGCGACAAATAGTAATGGTACTGGTGAAAGCCACCATATAGGTCACCGCACCAACACGGCTCTCGAGCAGGAACAACTAGAAGCCTTTTTCGACGCTTACGAGAAGAAAAAGGGCTCACGAGCACGTCACAAAACGAACACACTCGAGGTCTGGTTCATGGGAGCACATGCAGATATTGGTGGAGGCGCCGTTGCCAACACAGTGCGCCACCGTCTCTCTCATGTCCCACTTCGCTGGATGATACGTCAGTGCTTCGAATGCGACACAGGGATTCTCTTCGACACTGCCAGCCTTGTGGAGCAGGGCTTAGACGTCCATCTCCTTCACCCACTATATCAACAGCCATCCCGACCCACATCAGGTCCGCCGCCATCGCTCATGAGCGCATTTGAAAAGAACAAAGTGCCACCCCTACGCTGGCGCAGTGCAATGCTCGCCATCGGCGACAGCCAGACGGAACCCGATCAACCACTTAGCGAGGAGCATCGGCACCTTGCTCTTCTTCCTGAAGACTATGAAAATTGTCTTGACGCCCGGTCAACTATCAATGACCAGCTAACGGTAGCAAAGGGATGGTGGATCCTTGAGTTTTGGCCTGTGAAGGTTCGGGTTTTGGCGAAAGATGGGGTGGGGTGGGAAAAGAAAGTTAGATGGAATATGGGACGCTATCGCGCCATTAGGGAGTCGAATCCAAAGATGCATTGGAGTGTACAGCAAATGGTTGATGAGGGGAAATATAAGATCAGGGGAAGGGTGCATGGTGAGACCAAGTGGGAGGTTGTGGCGTAGAGAATTCTCGACGCATACTCCAGGATTCTTAGCTACCATTTCCGTACGTGTAACGCCCCAGTTTTACTAGGAAAATTAACATTTTACAAAAAAATCGATTATGAACTTGTTCATCTAGTTTCTAGTAATTACTCATATCGAGGAACTTCATAAAAGTAAATAGCAAATAATCAGTAGAGCTATACTACTTTAAAATCCTTATCTAATTTTCTTTAATTTTCTTAGTAAAACTGGGGCGTTAAGCGAAGGGGGGCGTTACGTGAACGGACACGGTATCGTTTCGTGGCCGCGGCGGATCTTTCCTACTTGCATTTCCCCCGCAATGCAGAGCTACCGGTATACAGTTCAACCGCGTGTACTGAATACCCCAACTGGCTGGACTAAAGTCGCCTTGGGTACCCTTTTGAACCGTTCGTATCTAACAAAAAGGCTTTATATAACATACCCAAGCATTCAGCTTTACAGCACGCCGCTCCCAATGATCAGCCCACTCGTGACGCGGCGGAATGGGAAAATGCAAGCATGCGAGCCATGTCGTCGACGGAAAGCAGCGTGCGACCACGGCTATCCAGTATGCAGTCGCTGCAGAACACGACGTAACGGAGCATCAGCTTGCTTTTACGCGTCATCAGATGCGGATGCACAATCTGGCGAATCCATTCATCCTAGGCAGCCAGTGCATGGAACATCAGTAGCCGATTCATCCAACGGACATGTCGCCCCGAAGACAACTTCTGGAGCTCTCCAGCAGCGCGAGCATCGTTGGGCTTCTTTGGCCCAGCCAGTTTCTCCGCAGCATATCTGGAGACTGAGACTAGTTTGGCTGTGCAGATCCCTTCGACCTCGGGTGAGGCGGCGTCATCCCTACAAACAACTCTGGTTGACGAGGTGACCCCTGCGTCCCTGGTCGAGATACAGGACATGGCGAATAGGGACCAAGCAGCCACCCATCTTGCCACTAGGGTACTGCGAGCGCTTCCCTCAGGTGAAAAGAAAGCCGCAACCCTATGTCGATCGCATATTGATCCTGATAATGAGTGGATGCGGATGATCGGTGAAAAGCTAGTTATGAGCACCTGGGAAACATTCGGCCTGTACTTCCGCGACCGAGCGGACGTACTACGTAGTAGCCAAGCTACGTGAGTTGGGAGGCATGATTTGCATCAACATCAGGAGATGACCCTCAGGCATGGCTCGAGGCCTTTTCGGGGCCGAATTTGCGCTGGGAGGGAGTCGGGATGATATTCGCATACGCAGCTCTCGGCGAGTGTTCTGCTTCCGCTGACGCGGATTCGAGAAGGGGTATAGGCCACTACACGGAATATTGCTCGTCCTGCATCACTCTGGCCAACATTGGAGGTAGTTCGGGTTCTCTTATGCTGTTGTTGCTGTATATGCGCTCTGTGCTGCACGCATTTATGCATGGCGACACCAGTAAGTGTATCCCTCTTACTTTACACCACATGCTGCATTCAAAATTCCATGACTACTCTACCCTGTGAAACAGATATGATGTACGAAGCTCGTACTAACTCAACTCAGGTCTTCCATATTGGAAATTCCACGCCGAAACGGTCGCAATGCTGACGTTTTCCGGTTTCCATGCCGATCGGCCAAGTGATATTCCAACAGCTGCGTCGGAGCCGATTGTAGAGGTGTAGGTTCTTAGACGCATTGTGTGTCAGATTTTCATAGTGGACAAATTCTTGGCCACGTTCGTCGGACGGCCGCCTCTCCTGACACGAACATTCTGCTCTGTAAGATTACCGTTGGATATGGACGATAGCACACTGCCGTCTGACAAAGAGACATTCCGAAGACAGGTTCTTCGTCTTGATCCTGATGGATGAGATATGTGCGGTCGGTTGCATCCAAGTTTGGTTCTCCGCGTTCGCGCGATGGTAGCTTTAATCCGCGATGAAATTCTCGAGATTAGACTTAGTTGCGCTGAAGATCATGGCATGGATGATATCATCTATGAAAAGGTCCCAAATTCGACGTCCCAATGGTACAGAACACTACTGATGAACTTTACAGCAAGCTTAAGAACAAGGAACGGAAACTATACCAGACGTTACCATGCCACGTTATCTGCACTTCCTTATTCGAAGACTTCAAGCATCTTGACCCTCAAACACTTTACTCGAAACTTGTCATAAGACTTGACCACCTGCTCAACCTTTTCTTAGTAGAGCAATTATTGCTCAAGTATGGTCATGCTAGGGGTGAGCTCCTGCGCATCAGTTTCGAAATGGTGGTCTTGGTCTTGTAGTTCTGGACCCACAAGCACAGATGAGCAGATATTCAACGAGAATGTCAATGGCTAGTGAGTCATCGTCTCATTTCCTACGATGTGCCTTGCTCCATGATCCCGAGATCAGGTTCAAGGATACCACGTCTAACCAGATGCAGATAATGGGATATGAAGCCCCAGCCGTGGCTGTATTGTGCATGGAACTCGTAGACCCCAATCCTGTATACATCCCGGCAGATGAGTTCATCATCGCCGGCGAGATCTACTCTAGATCGTCCATCATCCAGCAACTTAGCTTCCTCGTGGGTTTCTTGAACTCGTCAAGCCAATCACCTCCCAATAGTCTTGTTGCCTCCAACGTCAGGAGTGTTATAAAAAGAGTTCTCAACCATGTGCTCAATCACCCGAGACAGCCGCAGATGTCAATAGGGGTAGAAAGCTTTGACTTTGCGACGGATTGGGACAACTTTTCTCCGTTCAATCCGTTGGATAATATTAATTGGTTCGTTCAGGACTGGAGCATGGAAGAGTCGACTAGTACGCATTAATCAGTGAAGGAACCCACACTGGATCTGAAAATCTCTTCATTCAAGGACAAAGTAGAAACGAGGTCACCACGACTGGTTGGGACGTCTAAACTATGCAGTAGCGACTGTACAAACCTTATAACCTGGACAGGGACCTCAGCATCATGAGGCCAGTGACATGATTCCTAATCCCAATTATCTAGCTGCGCAAAAGCATCCATTGTGCCCACAAGTCCAGTGACACCAAGATCTTCCTTATTCAGAATCCCCTCCTCCCCAGTCCAGCTCCGCGCCCCAGCCTCCTCCCAAAACCCCATGATCTTATCCATAACCTCACCCCACAACGGCCAAATGTCATAATACGTTCCTTTGTCCACCTGAACGTACTTAGCCTCCTTTCTCTGCGCCTTCGCCCAGCTGGAGAGGAATTCCCCGGCAGTCCAGTCCTCTACATCAGCAAGGACAAACTTCCCCGGCAGCGACAACCCCGGCATCTCAATGATCCGCTTGACGAAAATGCCAACGTTAGCCCCAGCGTCTCCAATCGTCTTTATCGAAACCGGCCCCGGCATCCCCTGAAGCTGAACAAACGTGCCAGGCCCAGCGGTTGGGACGCGAAATGGCTTGAACACGGGAAACAAGATATTGGCGGCATAAAACGCAACCCAGAGAAACGTCGTCTTCTGCATTAGCCGCCTGTCGGATTTGATGAACTCGTCAATGACGTTTTTTCCAGCAAAGTGCGGCGCAACATGCCTGCCGTTGGTAATTTTGCCGGAGTTGGGAAGCGTGGACCAGATGTAGTGGTGAAGCGATTCGGTTGCCGCGGCCGCCTCGGCCAAGTTTATGCCTTGCTGAATCTCGATTTCGACAGCCTCCTCGGCGCCTATGCTTCCGAATCTCTCGTAGAAATTAGTTACGCCGAAAATGACGTGAGAGCCGGCGAAGGCTTGCAACAGTGATTCGTAGTCGTCGACATCGGCCTGCACGACTGATGCTCCGGAATCCGCGAGCGACTGGGCTACGCTAATTTTTGGGTTTCTTGTGACTGCCATGATGCTGTACACGTCATCTTGAAGCAAAGCCCTAACGATCGAGCACCTTGGACGCCCGTGGCGCCAACGACGGTAACGACCTTCTCGGACATTTCGACGGTGTTTCGACAAAGGATCGAGTGAATCGAAACGTGCAAGTGTTAGTAATTATGTATTCTATGAATTGTTTGGACTAATTGTCTGCGCCTTCTCGACGAGCTGCTCCATGGTCCAGAAGACATTCGGCTTAAGCCCGGAGGTACTCAAGAGGACGACTCTATTTAACAGCGACAGACAGCGACAGGCACGTCTTCCCTTGAAAAGCGGCATGCAGGCTGATCAACGAAACTTTTCAAGATTCTTTTACCAACTTGTAAGCCATTCATAGTCGTCCATTTTATCACTATCTTGTTGTTCATGGATGGAACAAAATCTATGCGCAGCGAGGGTGAGGGCGAGCAAAAGATGCTGGGCTTCCGATCAATGATTTATCGTGGTTGATCAATCGATCTATCGCGGTTAACTTCCAGGGGAGACCCCCACTCTCGCCTGCCGCGGGTAATCACGTGATAGTTGGCGATGAGGTTTGGTGTTCCTTATATGACTACACTCACGTGACGGCACTTTTTCTCATTTAATCAGAGACCTAAAATGCAACTAATCAGAGGGGGTTTTGATAAACTAATCAACTCTTACGCTTTTCTTTTGCTAAAAACCCTCCGCAACAAAGGAAAGGAGCGGAATAACGTGCGGCCGGTGCTTGTACGTGTTTCTGACCTTAGGTTAGGTGATCTATAAGCTCAGGCTCTTCAATAGGCGGCAAATAGAGACAGAAGCAATGTATTGTACAGTAACGAGTATTAGAGGTCAGTATCTAAAAGAGAGAGGGCAGCTATCGAGTGTGAGGGCGAGGCCGCTGCTGAGACGCCAAGGCAAAAAGAGACTAGCCGTCTGATCATGTGATTATGACGTAGTCACTATCTACAGCAGGCTCGCAGTTAGCAGCCAACACCTACGCGACACTAGATGGTATAGCCTCTGATATATTACAAGTTCAATCCTCACAGGTACTTCTTCCTTAGACCTGGCTTGACGAGTTTGCATTTAGCACGGAAGCATCATTGATCTTATTCCACAACTCGCAAAACGAAAAGTCGATCTTCTCAATAGTCAATCCATCTTTCAGTGATGCATCCAAACCCCTTGTAGCATTCACATCAAAGCGTGGCCATGAGGGCAGTTCTTTGGTACTGGGGTTCCGCTTTCGAGCCATCGTGGTCCACGCATTTGTGATGCCGATACTGATGTTCTTCTCAATAGCACTGAGACTGCAGTTGCCATTCGGTCTTGGGAGATCATCAAAATTCCTGAAAAGAGAGGGTAGCTCTGAAGTATGTGTCGCGTCAAGTAATTGTCGAATTCGTGCTGATTCAGAATCGGATGCCCAACCACAGCTCGGACTCACATCCCAACGGTAAGCAAAGCTTGGAATGTTCTTTTCGGCCGCGCGAAGAAGGCCACGGTGTACCGAGCAGGTGTATGAGGAGTGTGTCCATATGGTGGTCATCGCGAAGAAGGGTGCAAGAGCAGGGCTCGAGATGTTTGCAAATCTTGAGATGGGATACAGTGACTTTACAGTCGATGCATACGGTCCGAAATTCGAATTCACAAAGACCGTGTAGTTTTCCTGTGTTGGCGGAAACGTATGCTCGAAAGCACTGAGCACAAATAGTGACCCATCAGCGCTTGCGGAGCCGAAGATGGCGGGCACCCGCGTGCCTACGGCGGCTGGATCTTTCGAAACCACCTTTCCGTCAACGTAGGGACCAAATCCTTCGTAGTCAACCAGAGTTATGGCGTATGCCAACCCTGAATCGAAGGCCTTGCTCAGCTCTTGCGGCGATTTGGAGCGTATGCAATCGGCGTCCGTGAGGCCGCACCCCAGAGCTTCCACATACGATTCGAAGTATGGCCGCGCATTTTCATAGAATGCGCCATTCCTTCCACCCCCGGAGGACATTGCGACGGCGCTAATAAGAGCGGGAGCTTGGGGAAGCGTGCTGATGAAGTACGACAACGCTGCGCCGGCCGATTGTCCAAACAACAATACCTTCCTCTGAATTAAGTCAGTAAATGTTGTTTCTAAATGAGATCTCAATGCCTACAGGGTCTCCGCCAAAAGCTCGAATATTATGTTGTACCCATTGCAGTCCCACCAGTATATCTTGTACTGCATAATTACCCGTGAGGCCTGCACTTTGCAAGCCTAGAAACCCAAGCGGTCCAAGTCGGTAGTTTACAGAAACGACGATAGAATCCTGGGCAATACTACACCCATCATAAAGTGGGTTGCTGATCCCACCTGCTAGGTCACTTCCACCATAGAGCCACACCTTCACGGGGAGATTGGACTCGGAAGTCACGTTCGCCGGTACCCATACATTCAGAAAAAGACAGTCCTCAGACTGGACTCCTTTCTCGATGAACGCAGAACCGAACTGGATGCAGCTGGGCGCTGGTTTCGTTCCGTTCAATGTACCGTTGAAAGGTCGGTCGTAGGCCTGGGGTGCAGCGAACCGGAGTGAACCAAGCGGTGGCTGTGCGAACGGAATAGAGAGGTAGTAGTTCGCGTTCAAAGAGGAGCAGGACCCTCCTTGAATAACTCCGTTCGCTATAGTCACGGTTGTGGCGAATGCGATGCTCGTGAAGGAAGGTAGGAAGAGAGCGTGAAACTTCATGATGGTACTGTGCTGTGCGAGAGAAAAGAGGTAATCAGACCGATGGAGTTCCGTCGCGAGATGAAGAGATATAAATAAAACAACATTACCTAGGTAGTACGTTCTCTCGAAGGATTCGCGTCCCTGTTGCTGTCAGCATCAGCCTCCTTAGGCGTATGGTCGAGCGACGTCATCTTGAAAGGATATCTAAGCCTTTTACTATTAAGATCTACTAATGCTTAGCCATTGTAACTACAATAAGTCCGCGAATTGTGGACCCTTGTACAATATAACTCTCTTAAACGGGAAAGACATTGGGCCGGGGGCGTATGATAGTGGTACTAATACGGCATGCAGCGCGAGAAAAATTCACTTTCTGCACCTTGAAAAGACGGGTAACAGTTTACTGTATGTAAAAGTATCAGTGATTCAATACCCAGTTCTATTATTATATGTTCATATCGATTGGTGCTTTGCTTGTTCTGTGTGATTGCCATAGAATGACACTGTAAAACAGACACAGTACATAACTAAAGGCTATAAGTCTACACAACCTTGTAAGACTACATAAGTCATGAACGGGTCATACAACTCATGGCAGAAAACTCCGTATACAAATGCAGTTTGGTATAGGTTAGCAAATTAGACCCTGGATATTCACGATATCACCAACATGTTATTTTTGTAATTCAAAGCCACGGCTTGTTTCGGACTGGGATGCGAATATGTATGACCTCATTCCCGAGATCGGCCTCTGCCTTGTCGTACGAGTACCCTATCTGGCCAACGATCAGCTTTGGAATATTCTTGGCGGCCAACAAACGGTTGTTACACGGCGGTATGTCCAGTGACCGTATCTCCTATTGGTTTAGATTGCTCTACGGTGACGTTCTTTGGTTTTTTTGTCTTTGTTGGATTCTTAGTGTGGTGCCTGATCAGCTTTTTGGTTCAAGGAATCTTGTAGCAAAATTCGTATGTGGTGAAGACGAAGCATTTTCCCGGCATTCCACCTTTCTGAATTTGCAATAGTACAAAATAGATGGATTGGAGGAAAAGCTGGGCCGTATCGGCCCCCACAATACTAGTAAAAACCCGTGACTTAAGAATCACGTGGATCTTTTAGCCTTGATCAACCAATTAAAAGTGGATCTAAACAAATAAGAAGTTCAGTGGCGAAAACGTGACTCCAATACCACCGGTGCGCATGAGTAGCTCCCAGTAGGACAGACGGTAACGGCTCAGACAGCTCGTATTCGTTCAACTGACAGTTCGTATTCGTACAGTTATCGATAAGCTGTTGCTTTCAGTTCTTGTGGCCCTCCTCAGCAACGAAGCGACCTCAACCCCGGTGAGAGCTTTCACCATGATAGTCCAACGACCGAACTCGCCAAACCTGTGCCTCCAATGTACTCCGCTTATCCCACTTCTTGTTGATATCAGTCCAGCGTCGAAGTCGTACGATGCTCAGTCGCAATGGTGGAAAGAAACCTACGGCAGGGCAATGAATGGCATTCGAGGCCTGATGCCTGACGCATGCGAACTATGCAATATCCTTCAACGCCATTTCGCAAGAATTCCAGCGTTCAATACAGCGACTACAAAAATCACAGTGTCTAACCATAGCTTTTCCAATTACAAAAGCGTGCAACACAGTGGATGCGCATTTGAAGCGTGCGGGTCAAGGTTGGCTTTGGCGCCCGTGTTTTCCGTTGTGAAAAACGATGATGGAGAAGACTTAGCCGCATTCACTGCTCGACCAGTTCTACCAATCATGATTCCGTATCTGCCGAGACTTTGGATGGGAAAGTGCCAGGAACATCCAGCGTGCAAACCAGACTACATTTTGAAGGACTTCGATTTCACGTTTCGCCTCATTGATGTACAAGAAGAGCGATTAGTCGAAGCGCCGCCAGATGCACGCTATATAGCTTTGAGCTACGTATGGGGTGGAGTCAAGCAAGTCATGTTAAACAAGTCGAATAAGAAGTACCTGGAACGAGCGGGTTCGTTAACGTCAAACGGGCTTAGAGAGCCAACGGGTGAATACGCACATGTTGGAGAAACTGCCAAGATAGAAGGAAGAGTTGTTCCACGAACCATCCGGGAAGCAATTCTGCTCTGCCAACAGATGAAAGAGCGATATCTCTGGACGGATTCCCTATGCATCCTGCAGGATGACGAAATCCAGATGAGCAACGGTGCATGGACCAATGCCGACAAGCTTGCCCAAATCCCAAAAATGGATATCATCTACGGCGCATCGTCCCTCGCTGTCATAGCAGCTTGCGGTGCTGACTCTAATGCTGGCCTGCCGGGTGTGCATCCAGCTAATACAAGAACTGGACAAACGGTCGGTAAAATCGGCGATCAGGTCTTCGTTTCGGTGAGCCGTGATCCAATGCAGACATTTTGGCAAGCCATATGGTGTCAGCGAGCGTGGACATTCCAGGAGTTTCTTCTCTCCAAACGACATTTGATCTTTCTACCTGAGCAAGTAGTATACCACTGTAACAGTACAGCCTACTGCGAGGATCACATGCTGGAGTACATCCAAGGGCCCCCAAATTTTCCGAATGATGTTCCAAGATGGGCACAACACCATATGCTACGCCCGTTCCAGCTGCCTGTGCGTTCGAGATGGTCGGAGAGCATCTTCTTTCCCGACATTTTTGTCAGCCAGTACTTCAGCAATTGGCTGGAGAATTTCCTCAAGCGACGGCTTACAGTGGCCTCGGATATACTGTTTGCATTCGATGGTGCACTTTCTGCATCAAGACCTTATCTCGGAACTTTTCACCACGGTATCCCAATCGAACATTTCTGCGAGTGTCTACACTGGGGCGCCAGGTCATTATCTAAGGAACCACGCCATGATTTCAGAGAGCGTAGAGAAGGCTTCCCTTCTTGGTCCTGGGCAGGTTGGATGTGGGATGTAGCCCATACTGGAGAGTGTCACATAGGCTACCAAGGAAAGAATCCAGACCACTGGACCCGACCTGCCATCTGGGGTGTAAAAGCGCCGGACGAAAATGCTATCCAGCTTTGGCAAATAACCTCCCCTGACATGAAAGGATGGGAGAAGTTGAACCTTTTCTCGCCCGACGCATTTGGGGTGGACGACCAATGGATGGAGGGTGCCTTACCCAGCTATACCAAAATTGCCCAAGCCTCAAAGCTATCAAAAAACTGCTTGATTTTGAAAACCATCACTGCTTTCGTGTTCGTCAGCGACCACCGGTTAAACCAGTACAGTGCTGCGACCACCGTGCGGTGCTTCGCTTCCTCAACATTTGAGTCGGAGACTCTAGTCGGCAGCATCGACTTATCGCAGGAAGACTTAGTAAAGGCCAAGGACGGCATGCAAGTCCAACTAGTTGTTACTGGCAGCTATTTCAACGGTCCTGATACGAGATTCCCAGATCAGACCGATGAGCATGATCCCAGTGTAAATAGTCTAGTCATCAAGCAGGTGGACGATGGATTGTTCGAAAGAGTCAACAGCTTTTCTGCTCAATCTTCAATGATGGGAAAACTGAGTTGGACTCCACTCATCGTAGTGCTACAATGATGTAGATGTTTATCCAGTAAGAAGCACAGCGCCCCGCCAGCTTGTCACTTTTCAACAATAGAATACAGTGAAACAATTCAAATATAACTTCAAAGTTATGTGAAGTTTAAGATCCCCATACAAGCTGAGTATGAGGTAGTTTATACATTAAGAGAAGTTCTTTCATCTCATGTGCGTGAGGGTGCGTAGACTTCGTAAATCTATATGTCTTATGCATTTATATGCATTGCACTAAACCTAAGCGCGGTTGATCGATTATTGATTGATTCATCGCGACTGATTGATCAACCGCCATAAAACGACCAATCATCAATCAATCGCAACTGATTAATCCGCCACGATAAGTCAACCACTGTGATTTACTATGGATATATTTTAAATGCTGCGTGGGTGCCGTCTAAAAAGATCAAGTCTACCTGAGCGCGAAATGTGCGCAGCACTGCGCGGCGTGTCACAGGCGACCTGCGCACACATGCTTGGGGAAATATCTTCCTGATGTAGTAGAGGCTACTAGATGTATAGGTAGATATTCCTGTTAGTAATAGGTTAAAATAGTAGTGTGATATTGGAAGGTCTTATCACTTTAGGTAGCGTTCTGGTTACTAAAGTATATAAAATCCTAAAGTGTTGTTAATATCAAGTCTCTACGGCCGCATAGGTAAATTATTGGATTAATAAATTCAATAGGTATAGGTGACACAGCCGGCCTAGAGATAAGTGTGGTTACCTCCAGGGAACCGGAAACTTTCGTTATATAAGTTACGTTATATATCCTACAGGTGAGCAGCCTATACATGAACACAATCATAGTAGTATTTGTTAAACTGGAAAATACTCTAGATCAAAAGGAATTATGAAATTACAAGCTCTAGAGCTTATTTGAAGCGTACCAATGTGTTATAGACACGCATGGATTCAGATCAAAGATTTTCATACCATTCATCTCTCATATTCATAACTTGACAAAAGGATCTGCTCGCTCCCCTCAAAGAACTAGAATTTCGATCTTAAAGGCTCCTAAACTCTCCAACTTGGCTTATCCTTCCTCTTCGTCATCCAAAACTTTTGCAGCGCGGTTCTCTTTCGCATCCTGTTCGACTTGATTGCTGTATCCTCGGAATACGACGCCAGGGTGCAAAATGGTCAGCGCGATACAGGTATTTAAGACCATGGCCCCATCGAGAACAAAGAACACATTCTCGCCAACCGCATCAATACCTGACGTAGGTTTGATCGCCCGATAGCAGGTGCGGATCATAATAGCAATGGTTGAAGTGCTAAGACCTGCAGGTATATTAGCAACCGATTATATCAGGAGACAAAGGCATGATGTCTTACTAATAAGAAAAGCTCGAAAGGTGCGCGAGCGCCGCAAAACATCGCTTGAGCCAACGCATGTTGAGTTCCGACTCAATACGTTCCTAAAGAGTACGCCCATAAATATAACAGTAAAAATGAGTGCGGTAAAATGCACAGCGAAGCCAACTTGAAGGAGTCTTGCCCCTAAGCTCAGGTTGCGGGTCGCTATAACTCCGCCACTGAGAACTTGGAGTCCCATGGCTAGACAATAGAATAGCAGCAATATCATTTGGTATACTCTTGTAGAAAGTGGAGCGTAGCTTCCACCGTAGATTTGGAGGATGGGGGTAAGACAGGTGCTAATTGCAAGACCGATGAACGTAGGAGCGATTGTAATCGAAGTAAGGTAGACGGCAACTTGGTCTTGTCCATTGTACATGAGTATGCGTGAGATGTAGGCGAGAATCCCGAAAGAATGTCCGAGGATCATGGCAGTGACAAAGCCATAAATTTTCCACTGGAGGCCGATGGAGAGTTGGATTGGCAAGAGGATGGCAAAGGCTGTCAGGTAGAAAGCAGTAGCGTAGATATTGTAGTCAAACATGGTGTCCAGGAGTGTCTCGGAGGTTGAATTGTTGCGTCTGCAATTGGGAAGATGTCGAGGCCGACATTTGTACTTCGTTTGCGCGGCAGATAAAGGCTTTTGACGTCGAAAGAGTTGAAATTGTCAGAAGGGCTGGACGTTCAGATCGAGTTAGGTTAATTGTATCAGCAGCGGAGGTAGACGAACCGGCCAGTTGACAACAAGTGTAATTGTGAACAATACCAGAGATCCATATCGGCTGCGACCATGTTGAAGGGTCCGCAGGATCATATTCCCTGCGACGATCACTCCCAACCCATACTTATAGACGAACCGACCAATGAAAGTGCTCAGTGGCGGTTTCGTGCTTATCAATCTCGTCTTGGCGTAGCAACAATACCTTATCATGTTGCTTTTGTCACTTTTATCCTCCCTTTACAATGATCATACGCGTATGTATGTGGAATAAATCCAATGCCTGAAAGACCACGGAAAAGAGCAAAGCACACACGTTCGAGACTCGGATGCCGCGTCTGCCGGTACGTCTTTTTCCGCCACTCAAGTGGGTAGGTTGCAGTTTACTGAGATAGGAGCTTCGCAGTATACGCCGGATAAGGTGCGATAATACGCATCCTTCATGTCTCAAGTGTTCAAGCACCGGCAGAGTGTGCGAATGGTATCCAGATGAACCAACGACTATCCGCACCATCGACCGCGGTCTATCCGTTGCCCCGTCCAACGATGCTCTCGAAAATAGATTTCTTGACTTTTTTCAACACAACACTATGCATCACCTTGCCGGCTCCTGCGAGAACGATTTCTGGACCCGAACAGTCTTACAAATCGGAGCACGTGAGCCGTGCGTTCGCTACGGACTCGTCGCTCTTGGCTCTCTACACGAAGCATTCCAAGATGAACACTTCAGTGATTCGCGCCTCTTCCCACATGAAACACAGGTCGGTCAGTATGCCTGGATGTACTACATCCAAACCATCAAACTTCTGAACACGCACATACTCGCTGAAGGGTGGAATGGGGTTGACGTTGCTCTGCTGTGTTGTATCTTATGTGTGGGGTTTGAGTGGCTACGTGGTTGCTATGTTGCGGCTGAAAAACACCTCCGAAGGGGATCGGCCATTCTTGATCAGTGGCTCAAAGAAGAAAGCCCGGAAAGCGGGTACATATCGTACTCTTCTTCGCGAGCAAACTTCATTCGATCACAGATCGTACCTGTCTTTGCTCGACTGGGGCTCCAAGCACGCACGTTCATGGCTACACCGGTACCTTGCACAGCGCTACTCATCAGTGAGCATCGATTCACCCCAGCTCCTCGTCTCAAGCAGGCAAGAGATGAACTGTATGATATCCTTGGCCAATCGTGCATGAATGCCGCTCCATGGCAATGCTCTGGGTATCCCACATGGCCAACGACGAAGGATGTGAAGCAGACCCGGCTGTTGACATCGCTCTCCGATTGGTACGACTCCAACTCGAAACTGTTTTCTTGGAGAACTTCGGACAGTATCTCATTACTCATCTCATACACCATGATAACGATCATGGTAGGCACAAGCCTCTCTACAGACCAGATGCAGTTCGATCGCTATGATGGGCACTTTAGCCTTATCATCCACCTCGCAGATACTCTCTCATTACTCGACAACCCGCACTTGGCATCAGTCCCTATCGAGCTCGTTCCTATCCTATACTATGTCGCCCTCAAATGCCGGCATCCTCTTACACGTCGAAGAGCAGTTTCCTTAATATCTGCATGTGGCCGTCACGAAAGCATTTGGGATTCAAATGCCACCGCTCGTATCACTCAAGAGGTCGTCGAAATTGAGGAAGAACGGCTTGGATGTGTGTTGGAGGCATGCGACGTGAGGCCTTTTGCGAGAATCAACAGGCTGTGGGTGTGGACAGATTTGGAGTCTCGGAATAGCTCAATGAAGTTTAGAAGGCAGGGTGACCCGCGCTGGACCAAGTCACGAATCGTGACGTGGTGAAAGAGATACCATGTGAATGATACCCATTGATTTCGTACACTGATGAGTAAATGTGATGGGGTGGGGTAAGGGACGTCTTTTCCTACAATACTGATGCAGAAAGTCTTACAGTACTTTATCAAGTAGTTAATACAAAAGCAATGCAAGATCATTGGCGCCAAGCTGTGACTAGGGTCGTCTGTGTGAACCAAGACTACTTGATCGCGGAAGGCAACAGCGCGGCGGAAATTTTTCGTGCAATAGAGCCATTATTATGCCTATTTTTGGCTTGTTCCACAGCCACCATTAGCAGTATTCCTGTATAATGTAGGAACACCGTACCATAACTATTATATTGATTAATTTATGATGTCGAAAGTGGAGGTGACTCACCAAATGTGCCGCTCACTGGTTGTATTCGTTCATTTGACCTCTTTCAATTCTATCATTCAGCTACCTGCTGGCTTAGTCGTCAATCCTACTTCTTTAATCTTTTCATGCCCAAGGACTCTATGTGTATCTTCTCTTAGTCACAGAAGCGCTGCATCACAAGACCACGCGTTGTACCTGGCGAAAAGGCGCACCATTAGGGAGGGAGTGGGTGACCTCTCGCGCGACAATCTGGGTCATTGCTTGACGTAACAAAGATTGGGATCTAGTGGAACAGAGCACAAAGAAGCCAAAACATTCTGTATTTACGATGGCATATCTCAGGCTCCGATGATGGAGAGAGAAAAGAGAGCAGCAGCTCGTGACAGGAGGCAAATGTCACGACCCTGATCTCCTACGAAACCTAATTGTTTCCATCGGATATTCCATTAACCCGTCAAAACTTCGAAGCTTTTTTATTCCCACTCAGATCGCAAGCCATGTACGCCCTCTGGAACCTCAGCCAGTGTTGTAATACGGAAACCCTGTCTAAGGCCCTCGCCCTCGTCCGTCACATCGTAGTCGGAGATCGCTGTATGCGCCGTGACACGATTGTCCCAGAGCGCGACGGTACGGTCGTCCCACTTGATGCGTGCCTGAATATCCTGACTTTGTGAAATATGCTGCGAACGTGTTTAGCAGAGTTCAACACGACGAGCGGAGTGTGTGTCCTACCTTGAACAGCAGTTTCAGTATTGCATCAGACTCCTCATCTTTTAACCCTACAATCCTCTTCGTAAAGCCCGGATTCACGAATAGTACCTTCTGTTTCGTGACAGGATGCACGCGCACAATCGGATGATAACTCTTCACTGGGTCGCGCCGCACAAAATGACCGTCTTTCGCTGCTCGCTCGGCTTGTGGAAACCCACTATGCTCCGCCCGCAGGCCCTCGAGGAATACTTTAAACGGCTCAGAGAGTCGGTCGTATGCAGCAGCTTGCGACGTCCATCCCGTGTCGCCACCGGTCTCGGGTACTTGGACAAGCGTGAGAAGCGTGATGCCAGGAGGCTGGTGCTCATAAGAAACGTCCGAATGATAACCGGTGGTGGTGAGCTTGCTTGTGCTACGACCGAGACGGTAGAGGTTGTCTTTTCCGAGATAGATAGAGTGGAATTCGATGTGGTCTTTGACGTGGGCGCCGACAGACTGTACTTTGTTATCTATAGTACACAGGTAAAAGGCGTACAGCGAGCGCTTACATGAACGTGTAGTCTGCCAAAGTATTTTCCGAACTCTTTCTGTTTCTCTGGTCCAATGTCCTTGAAGTCTTGGCCTCGGAATATGACTACTCCGCGTTCGGCGATCAAAAGCGCAAGCTCGTCTTTCTGCGCATCATTTAACTCTGAGAGTTGCAGTCCGGTGATCTCAGTTCCGACACGTGGAGTAAACTTTGAAACCTTCAGACTGGCATCATCTTTACGGAGCAGATTCGGCTTCGTTGGGTCAGCACGATGGCCGCGGTCGTTGAACTCGAAGAGCTCGGTTGGAGGGAACTTGGTCGTTATGTCGTAAACTGGTAGATATGCGGCATATTTCGACTGACATCAAGATTAGCAATGTTATCAAGACAAAGCAAGGATATGTGAAGCATACTGAATTATGGACCTTGTCGTCGTACGCGACAGCCAGTTTAATAGGCTGGCCTTGCGCATTCGTCACTTCTTGGGTTTGGGTCAGTGTCGCCATGGTTAATCAACCTCTTTTACATTTACAACCCGTTTAAAGTTCGGACGTCTTCTCATTTTATGGACTGCCTGCAGATAGTCCCTAGCGAATGAGGCAGCGCAACGGGCTGTACTTTTGAGCACGACATCGCGACCCCGCTGGCACGCAACATTGCACGGAAAGAACGCAATAGAAGCAAGAAACGTCCATTTCGCCACTCGGAATGTATACCGACATACAAATGCTATCGATAAGAAGTGAACTGACCCAAAGTATGCTGAGGCAATGCCTTATCTCCGAGTCGTCAACATCAGCATGCCGTGTTGCGTGTTGATCTTTGCCACTTATAGTATGTGGAACAAGATGAGGGTGTGAAGTTGCTAACACCAACCCTGTGGTTCGTAATATGGCCAAGCAATTCGTGCCCGCTCCATGACCCTGGTTAAAGAAGGATAGGTCAGTAAAAACGCTTGTACAGTCGACAGCTCGGATACCTGGTCCAACGTTGTTATATACACTCCATTTTCACGCGAACTCACCACTGAACCAAGATGGTGGAACCGGATAAAGACGTCACCTTTTCCGACCCCATCATTGGAGGGAAGCAGGAAAAGCAGTACCGTGGTCAAAGAGGAGCCCGCAGACGTTTCTCCTCTTCAAATCGAACTTCTGCCATCCATGATTGGATCTCTATGGCGCCGTCGGGCAAAGTCCCATCCGAATGCTATGGCTACGCAGCCTTCTGTTTTCGACGATCTCAAGCAGGCAAAATTCTTCCAGCCCCTACCTACATATGAGAACATACATCGGTTTGATCCAAATGAAAGACGGACGTGAGCGGAGGAGAAGGTATGTATGACTTTAGTCGCCGGTATTTCCTGGGCTGATCTAGGGAGTACAACTCCCGAGTAAGATCAGAGCAACACCTCACAAGCGAATACGGACAATTTCCTTAACGATCCAGGGCTCAACAACAATGGTAAGTTCTTCGAAGTTTGCGTCAGTGAGCGCCCCACTGGTGAGACTGATATATTTCAATTTCGGAAATACCGTAGCCAAAGTTGTGTTTTTGCTCGCCGAACTGCCATTACAACTCATAGGCAAAAAATTCGGACCCGATCGTTGGATTCCGGCGCAAATGATTCTCTGATCTATCTTTGCTATAGCGCAGTTATGGATCAGAGGCCGAAAGTCGTTCCTTGCAACACGAGCGCTCATCGGCCTTCTCCAAGGAGGCTTCATCCTCGGTGTGATTTTGCACATGGTACGTTGACCACCTTCATCTCTTCGCTATTGGCGCTAATACAAAATAGTCCTACTTTTTCAAATCCACTGGGCTGCCCTTTCGCCTGACGTTGTTCTGGATGGCCAACCGTCTAACGGATATAGTCGCTTCCCTCTTAGCCTACGGCCTTCTCCGTCTCCGCGACCACCATAGTTATGAAGGCTGACGATGGCTCTTCGTCATCGAAGGTATTCTCACGTTCATCATTGGGATTTGGTCCGAGGTCATGTCAGGTGATACGCCTCTGAAGCAGCCACGATAGCCTATTTTTCAGGTTTGTCAGTATTTTAGTGGTCTGGCCACTAAAACTAGGACCGTGCTCAATCAGAGTTTTTCTTTATTAGTTAGCTAGGGAGCTACTCACGATCCTGAGCGGATCCTCATAATACATGCCTTACAATCAGCTTCATCTGATCTAACAGGTCATGCTGGCTCTATCACCCACTCAAACGAAGTCCTGATGGCGACCGCTTGGCTGGTTCACCGAACGCGAGGAAGAGATCATAGTGAGTAGGATTTTGAGAGACGACCCAAGCAAGGATGATATGTAAAACCAGCAGGCTGTTACATCGAAGTTTTTGTAGAAAAGTCTATGTGACTTCGATCTTCGGCCAACATATGCGCTAGAGATGACGTTTGAGATTCCTGCGGGATCGCCGGACCAGTACTTGACGTTGAGGTTGAGGCAATTGGGGTTTTGACACGTTCAACTACAATTTTTTCAGTATACCTGCCTAGGTTGGGATGACTATCAATGCAAGCATTATTTTGTACACTCACGTTGTATAGATGCTCATCATGACCTACATTCCCGAGGAAGATGGACCAGCGCTCTTACCTCGGCATCTTTGTGCAACTCTGGTTCCTGCCCTGCGTGATCGCCATATCTGTTCTTCCGAGCTCGTCATCGAGATGAAGTCGATTTGCGCTCGGCACAGTCTTGTTTTCTTACCCGACGCCTCACCCAATGCAGGTTAGCTGGTGTAGTCGCAATTCGGATACCGTGCGTACAAGAACCGTAAGCGCGGCACTGTAAAATATAGCTGTACAATTGCAGGCGATCGTCTATTCCAACATCTACTTGGAGGATAACAAACCATTGTGCGGGTTCTCTGTGGGGCGTGATTTGCACGTGATTTGCTGGCTTTGTGGTAGGCCGACAGACTAGACTTCCGTTTCACGCATTAGCAACGAATTCCGAGAGACCGTGGATCATATAGAATGGCACATAAGACTTCATGGTCGGCTACTCCGACGCCGGCCAGATCTCGTCGCTTTTGCTACCGAGGCAGCGTCCAAAAATGATGTTGACAGTGCGCCAACTGAGTACACGGGTGACCCATTGGAACGACTCATTATTCAAAAGTCACATGGGCGAAGAAGCTTCTCCGTTGGATATGAGATGGCGTCTGATGATGCTATGGTTCTCGCTCGGAAGTTGAGGGTGGGAAAGGGCCGAAGTGTAGGGTCCAAGCTAGGCTGTACATGGACTAGGTACTGTGCCCGTGCGCGTAACGCCCCCCGTCGCGTAACGCCCGCGTTTCACTAGGGAAAATCAGAAAAGTCTTTAGTTTTAAAGTAATATAACTCTACTAATACTAATTACTTTTAAAAATTTCTTTTATATTAGTTATTAGTAATTACTTAATAAATAAATCTATAATAAAATATATTTAAATTTAAAAGGATTTAAATATTTTTTAAAAATTCTATAAAATTAAAGTAGTTAAATAAAGTTTTTTATAATTTTAATAGACTTATATATACTTATAGAATAGCTTTAGTATTAGATGTTTTTATTAAAAAGTTATATTTAAAAAGTTCTTTTATCTTTTTATATATTTTAAAAAAAAACTTAAAAAATTATAAAAAGATAAAAGAACTTTTTAAATATAACTTTTTAATAAAAATGTCTAATACTAAAGCTACTCTATAAGTATATATAAGTCTATTAAAATTATAAAAAACTTTATTTAACTACTTTAATTTTATAGAA
>JAGQEM010000191.1:0-59532 GCA_019202945.1 Corynespora olivacea
GGCCCTTCAGCCAAAAATTTTAGTAAGATTTGGTGGGAAAGTGGTAGAATCGGAGAAAACGATAGTTTTCTACCGACGCCAAGACATCCACCGATTTATGAATATAACAAATCCGCGTTAATTGTGGGGTAAGTGACGACCGGCCGATGACGAACCTCCCCCAACTCGCCCACCCTTCCCACCCGCACGACAAGAGCTTTCTCGACCCCCCCCCTCCTCCCCCACTCTGAGTCAAATCCCCGCCTTAGGCCCTGAACCAGAGGCGTTGACTCATCATCCATCCTCCGCTTACATCCCGTTTACGCCCGGCTCCCACCACCTATAGATATCTCGCCATCCCCGTCCACTCTGCACGTCCACAGCCTTCGCTCGCGTCCTCTTCACCAGGAGAGCATGCCCAAGAAGCACCAACCAGCCTACGCCTCCATCCGACCGAACCACAGCATCGCACCCTCGGCCTCGGCCGCACCCGCCCGTCCGCGCGTCTCGGTAAACGAACGCATCTCGCAGCTCCGTCGCGAACAAGCGCCACGCACGACGCCCCAGCGCAGAGATGAAATCACAGAGGTAGTTACCACCCGCACGGTCCCGCCGCGTCTGCGCCGGTTGCTGCAGTTAGCAGAGGTTGACGCGCCGAAACCGAAGTTAGGAAATCGCCCCTATGGCGTGAGTGCGGTCGCCGCGAGAAGGGGGTACAGTGGGCCCGCGGCGCCGAGCAGTTGGACCAAGGCGGATAGACATGCGGTTGATAAGGGGAGGAGGGTGGGCGAGGAGGGAGGGCAGAGGGGGTTTGGAAAGCTGGCAAGGTGGCACGATGGGGAGTTCAATGTATGTGGTTGAAGAATGGTCCCCCGGAGATGGGATTGAGGCTGATGATGAGCGCAGCGTCTCCCGCACCCACGAAGCCTGGTGCATCAATGCCTCCGCACGTTCGCCATCAACTGGCGGGACCTCATCGAGTACGAACAGCACTACCTGGCCAGCCTGCCAATACCCCTCAAAGAAGCCCTGCTCAGCTACTTGTCGGTATACGGACGGAGAGGAGATTTGGATAACCGAACGTTGAAGATACTGTTTCAGGATGATAAAGAGGCGGATGGTGTATCGGGTTGGGAAGACGTGAATTTCGTTGACCTCACGGGATTGTTGAGTGAGAGGTTCACATTGAAGGACCTGGACAAGTCACTTCAGCGATGCAGTCCGAGTGCCTCTGTGACAAGCAGCCTCGCAGGGCTTTCTGTGCGCGATCCCAGCCAAAAGAAAAGGGCATCTCTCGAAGTCGCCGATTCCTGGGAAGACGAAGCCGAAGATGTCCCAACCAGCAGTACACCCGCGCCAGCACTCCCAACAACGCTCCTAACGCCGGTATTCGGTGGCCTGACACGCCTCTCCCTCGCCCGACCTGGCCCTACCGCTTCATGGGCAGACCTCCTCGCCATCTCTCCTTCATTAAAGATGCTCACACATCTCAGTCTGGCGTACTGGCCACGACCCTCTACGACCCCAAACGCAGCCACAACCTCCATGGTCTCCGATGTCGGCTCCGTATCGTTGGGCGGTTCACACTTCTACTCTGACCTCGACGACGACTGGCACGAAGCAGCAAACATCTTGCGGCGCTTCAGCATCAACACGTACTGCCTCAAGTGGTTGGATCTGGAGGGATGTGATTGGATCAAAGCACTGACGTGGGACCCGACGGGCAGCCCGGGGAACACCTGGAGACACAACGTTGATGAATTGGCGGGGCCGAACCATGACGCCAACAACGGATGGTCCTCGCTCGGCTCCTCGCGGTCTCCAGGCCCGGACTGGAATACTGCATGGCGACAAATCACGTATCTCAATCTCTCACAAGGCTGGATCCCTTCGCATCAAACATCTCTGCATTACCTACCCGCGAGTGTTGTCTGTGTGAGTCTGATGAACTGGCTGCGGGACTGCAGGGCGCGGGCCGAGGATTTGGATGGACAGACCGAGGTGGAGAGAAGAGAGAGTGAAGAGAAATGGGCGAACCTGGTAAGCGGTGGAAGGGAGAGGACAGAGTGGGAGGTTGCGCAATGGGTGGAAAGGGAGAAAACGGGGAGGGCGGTTGCTCAAGCGATTCAGCTGACGAGGAAGACGGGGGGAGGCGAGTGGTGCGCTGTAGAGTATGGATGGGGTGATTGAGAAAGATCCGAGGGACCCCTTTACACAGGGTGGCACGAAACACACAGCCCTTTGCGCGGGAAATTCATTCCCCGTCTCTGCACGACGTCTTGTGCGCCTGCAATACAGAATCCCATCCAGATGTATGCGGGTCCTTCTGGATAGGGTATGCGCGTACGGATGGTTGTACGAAACGAATGCAGGGTATACTTGGTGTCCGTATGGGTGTTGCCAGCCAGATTCAAACTAGGAGACCAAAGCCATCAAGCAAAATAGCCCGCAGCCCTGACCTGCCGGTCTGTACTACTATGTATGTACATCGACATTGCTTGCTGTACATGCACCGTGAGGTCCATGAGGTCGCAAGATGCTCACCGGCACCGGCACCGGCACCGGCATCGCATCACATCGCATCACATCGCATCACACCACAAACATGGCGCCAAAACGGTCCCGTTGCGCGTGTAAAACGCCAATAGTCTTGGGGAACAAACGGTTTCAATGCTGGCCTGAGGCGGAAAAAGTGGGAAGACGTCGGCAAGCCGAGACAGGAAGCGGAATCTCAAACTCGGTGTCGCAACTTTTCTTTTCCCTGGTGACGTATTAGATATCTACCACATGGGGGGTTTTTTTTCCCGCGTCTGTCGCGTCGATGACAGTCCGAGATTGGGGATGGAAGGGGGCCAAGGCCGCTGGGGGCGACGTTGGGAACGGGCCCGCGACTAGTGGAAGGGACGTTGTGGGCGGAAGGTGGGCGGAAAGTGAGACGGAGAAATCTAGATCCGGGTGTGATGCCGCACGTGGAGACGATGGAGATGAGGGTGTTGGGAGGGCATGAATCGCAATATGAAAAGCGGAAGGACGGACGGGAAGTCCAAGTGACAGCTGCAAACATGTATCAGGTTGATATCTGGAGAAGGAACAAGCGTTCATGCGGCATGTGGTGATGGATTCGGATAGGAATGCTGTGCAATGGGCGGGTTCGAGTTGGCGTCGACGCTAGTGCATGTATGCGGTGATGAGAGAGAGCTGCACGGTAGATTGGGCGGGCTTGGTGGGTTTTGGATGAATGGTAATGCTGGCTGAGGGGATGGGATTCGTATGTAGGCGCCTCACCGGGACTTGCAGGGCCAGGCTCGAGTGCATTGACGAATGATTCCTGAGGTGTTGCAGGCCTGAATGCGTGAAGATGGGGTAATAGAGCCAAGGCTGGGGACGTCATGAGAGACATGCTGCGCATAACGTCAGCAAGGTCGCAAAGGATTTGCCGCCGGCGGGCAATACCTACCAAGGACTCGCATCGCTGACGAGGCGCTGAGTGAGGGACGCGTACTCGTCAGTACCTATGCCGTCGTCACCATTTCCTGGAAGCGTATCCCGTCATCTTCCTGGAAGCGTATCCCGTCATCTTCCTGGAAGCGTATCCCGTCATCTTCCTGGAAGCGTGTTCTGTTCTTAGCAGCACATGGGCTAGATGGGACTGCCGTGCTACCGTGGTATCTAGGAGCAAATCGAGAGGCTAACGATTGCGCCATGTATGCAGCCGCGAGCGGGCTAGGCATTGGTTTTGTTTCAGCCTGCCGAAGGTTGCAGCCGCGTCTCAGGCCTGTGGAAGGCAGTGCGAGTCAAGAGGAGATGCAGAATCCAGCCGTCGAAGTCGCAGAGCAGGCCATACTATCTATGTGGTATACTGCACAGACGACGGCTATCTACTGGGTGTGTCGGCCGTGGCGTTTCGTCGCTCACCCAACGCGTGGCCTCGGCCTCCGCCAGCGCCACCGAGATACCGGCTGGAGGGCAAGTCTGGATAGATGGCGCCGTTGCGGGCGAAAGGACCCGCCAGGCCGTGAGAGTTATAGTGATCCCCACGACCCTCTGTGGTTGAGGCAGGCGGCGGATTCGCACAGAGATTGGCACCAGCAGATCGCCATCGAACTCGAGCAGATGAAACAGGGCCCTGCACCGCGACCTCGACCTCGACGCAGCATCAACCAAACTCGCTCACGCCGTCGCTGGCCCTCTTCGGAGCTCTCCCAGTATCTGCTCGATGCGCTAGAAAAACCAAAACCCAAAAATAAGAAGCAAAATCCAAACGCGAAGCACAGACTCCGGACGGCAACCGACTGTTCGTGAGACGCCAGCGCCAGTTGATAAGGGAAGCCGCGCACCGACCCGCCCCTTCCCCGTTCGCCGCGCTATTGCACCTTGGGCAGTTCGCTCCTGCCCTACCCTACCCGACCCTACCCTACCCATCCATTAATTTATCCTCCCCACCTGTACCTGGACGGGACCTGCAACTATATACATACCTGCACCGTCCGCACCCGCCTGTCGCTCCGGTTCCTGTTCCACACTCGCTCGACCCCCCGACGCCTCCGGTCAGGCTCTCTCTCCTCTCCTCCTCTCCTCCTCTCCTCCGCCCCTGCTGCTCCTGGTTCCGGTCCCGACGCCCGCGATGCTCTCGTTCAAGAAGGCCCTAGTGGCCTCGCTCGCCGTCCTCACGCTGTTCTTCCTGTTCAAGAGCCACCACACGGGCAACCAGCCCGCTCCGATACGCAATGCGAACGACATGCCCAAGCCGGCGATGCTCCAGAAGCCGAAACCGGAAGACGACAAGGCCGCGAAACAGGAAACCACGCAGACACCCCCGTCCGACAAGAAGACGGCCTTCAACACGCCAGACGTGCCGAAGAAGCCAAAGGTGCAGCTCAGCCTCGACGACCTGCGCAAGAGGCCGCTGAGGCAGCAGCTCGAGTACCAGTTCCCCTATGACGTCGACTCCAAGTTCCCGGCCTACATCTGGCAGACGTGGAAGTACACGCCCGCCGAGGGGGAATTCTCCGAGGAGTTCCGCGAGAGCGAGGCTAGCTGGACCATCCACCACAACTCGTTCGTGCACGAGGTCATCACCGACGATGTCGCCGTGCACCTCATCCGCCACCTGTACGCGTCCGTGCCTCAGGTCCTCGACGCCTACAACGCCCTCCCGCTCCCCGTCCTCAAGGCCGACTTCTTCCGCTACCTGATCCTTCTCGCCCGCGGCGGCATCTACTCCGACATTGACACGATGGCCTTGAAGAGCGCCGCCGATTGGATTCCCTCCGACGTGCCGAGCAACTCGTACGGTATGGTGATCGGCATCGAGGCCGATCCGGACCGCCCGGATTGGCATGAGTGGTACTCGCGCCGCATCCAGTTCTGCCAGTGGACCATCCAGTCCAAGCCCGGTCACCCCGTCCTCGTCGACATTGTTGCCAACATCACCCAGGAAACCCTGAAGCGCAAGGAAGACGGCAAGCTCACCAAGGACACCAAGGGTATCATCGAGTTCACCGGCCCGGCTCTGTGGACGGACACCTTCTTCTCCTTCTTCAACAACCCCGACTACTTCGACATGACCACCAGCAAGGGCAACATCACTTGGGAGCATTTCACCGGTATGAAGGCCCCGAAGAAGGTGGGCGATGTCATCGTCCTGCCCATCACGAGTTTCAGCCCGGGCGTGAAGACCATGGGTGCTGGCGAGGAAGACGACCCGATGGCATTCGTGAAGCACAACTTCGAAGGTACGTAAAACTCATCGTCTCGCCCGTGGCCATGAATATTCCTGTTTCATCGATGCTGACGTGACGCCAGGTACCTGGAAGCCCGAGAAAGAACGACACATTGGCAAAGTCTTCCACTAAATTGCCACCCCTCCACGACTGCCGGCCTTCGATCGACGCGTACGACCGACACGGCCACTTTCTTGTATAAATTTGGTGATGAAGTAAAAACGTAATTGGGCAGTGTTGGGAAGTAGGTGGAATGGCATCATGTGAGGATACGCACGCCGAGCTGTGTCGGAGACATCTGACGGCGTCGGCGTGATCTTGCGCTCGTGCCACGGGCGCACGACATCGCTCGTGTCGTATCCTCTTGCCACGCCCCGTGGGACTGGACTGAACCGACGACGACGACGACGCATACAGAGAGGAACATGGTCGCTTTGATCTTTCTTCATCTTTTTATAATCCCTCTCTCCCTCATCATGTCAGCAACAAAACTTCAAGCGCTGAAGTTTGTGTCGGCGGCCGGACTTTGTTACCATACCTTTCTTTCCTCCTTCTTTCCCCCCCCCCCAACTTTCCTTTCTGAAACAGGACTTTCTGGTCGCACTTGGCGGCGTTCGGGTGGACGGCTCTACGCAACGTGTACAATTATAGATGGACGATGGATGGACAGGGACTGCATGAGAGTGCAGGAGGTATATCAGAGCGAAAGCGATTCATCCCACCACTTTCTTTGCGAATCGCATTGGCCTTGCTTCTGAGCGTTGGTGTTTGGTATATCCTGGTTTGGGAAGAGACTTTTGAGAAGGAGAAAATAGATTACGCAAATAGGGGGGACGGATGTATCATGGAAAGGTCAGAATATATGCATCGCTGGAGCTTTCTTCGTCTTTGAACCGATCTGCTGTGGTAATTACATGTCACCGACTTACACTCGCTAGACGGGAGCCGAGAAAGCATTACAATATGGAAAAGAGTACATCTATCCGATCCAGCCTGCGCCCTCCCAGATGTATCTACCCCCTCAATGTCGCCGCCCCGTAACAGTGCCCCCGATCGTATCCCAAATCAACGCCGCCGTATCCCCCAACGTAGGCCTCTTCTCAACCCTCTTCAGCCTATCCGCCACGTCCCGTTCCCTCTCCGCGCCCCACCGCTCCTCCGCATCTCCGTCGTCGTAGCGCTGCGAGTGGTGGCTGCGATACAAGTGGTGGGATGTGTGGCGCGAGGGTTGTGGTGGTGGTGGGTACGGCGTTTGGAGGGGGTGGATGGGGTGGTGGGGGTGGGGGTGGGGGTGGGGGTGGTGGAGTGTTGTGAGTTGTTGTTGCCCTTGGCCGTTTAGGTAGAAGGAGTGGCGGCTTGGGACGAGGACGGTGGTGGTGGTGGAGGAGGAGGAGGAGGGTCGGGGTTGGGATGGAAGTTGGGGTCGAAACTGTGGTGAGGGGTGTCGTTGTCGGTGTGATGGTAGCGGTTGTGGTAGCGGTTGTGGTGGGAATTGGTGGGTGTTTTGGTGTGGGTGTTGTTGTCGGTGTGGGTGTTTGGGTGGTTGGGGAGAATGCGGAGACGACATGGTTTCTGTACACCGCCGTGTAGAAAGGGAGGGAGGGAGGGAAGGCTGTACGACCGTGTGCGAAGGAAAAGGTGGTGTATGAAGGAAGGAAGAAAGAAAGAAAGAAAGAAAGAAAGAAGAGTGTACGGCTGTCCTTCCTTTTTTTTTCCCCGTTCCGTTCTGCACGCGCGGTCTGGAAGGCCTAGATGTTTGGTATGTGTGGTCCTTTGTGTGGGGGCGCTGTATCGTATCCTGTCGTTGGGAGATGGCAAGGTCTCGCTATAGTTACCCAGGAGCGCGCGCGGTGGAGACTGGAGAACACGAATGCGAAACGGAGACGATGGGGGTATTTCGGGGAGGGGAATTGGCCATGTACATGCGTAAGCTCTCTCTCCATCACAGTGCTGCCTGCACGGTTCCGCGGTGCCTGTGATATAAGCACCAGCAGCTGTCATCTGAGTGCCCTCTCACGCACCACGAGCGTGAACCTCAGCCTCGCTAAAAAGCCCAACGTGACCGACCCCACCAGCCATATTGTATACTTTGACGAGTATTGTTTGTAGATACAATAACTGTAGGGGTGTTCGACAACGGCCCGCCTTCGCCTTCGTTCAACCTTGCATGGCCGCTTCACCGGGTCGGTGCAAGGTTTGAGGGAGGGGTCTGCGAATCTTGTGTACGTGCAGTGGGGGGGAAAGTGTACTGCACCTGGTGGGAATGTCCGTTGGGATATGACTTCGAGATAGGGTAGTCGTGTGCATGGCTTTGTGTGTACCTTGTTACGTTTGCTCTTACAAAAGGGGAGATGTTCTTGCGGGGGGGTGAGTACATGTGCGCGCGTGCAGGGAAGTGTGTGAGAGGCGGGGTGTGATGTCAGGGGGACCAAAGAAGGTTTAGCGGGGCAACTGGTGCCTTGTAGGACCGGAAGAGCTGGGGTGTGGTGGTGTGAGTGTGCCTGATTTTAGTGTCTTGGGTAGTCTTGGAAGGGGCGCGGTGGTGGCCACCAGAAAATAACGCCTTGTATGGAAAGAGAAATGGTAAATGCAAGGGGTATCGTCATCCTCTCTGAAAGTTTCATCAACTCGTGCCTCAATCAAACCTTGCACTCTCCTGTTCCCTCCTCTTCGTCTCCTCCGCCCACTCGTGCTCTTTGCGCAACTTCTCAACGTCATGGTCTTCGAACCCGAAACACCATATCTTCTCCGCAACGCTCATCCCATACTTGCTCATTTCCCCAAAATCGTCCACCTTGCTGCTCTTCCTCCCCACATGCTGCACAAGACACGGACTGACCGCCCACCTCAACTCCTTCCTCTCGTTCGCAAAGTCCTCGATGACGGCATCGACGGGCCCCGCTTTGCGTTCGACGAAGTAGCTGGAAAGCATGAGTGCGCGACCCCGGGGGAAAATCAAGGCTTGCGAACAACATCCGTATTCGGACATTAGAGAGACGCCGGCGGGGAGCGGTGCGACGGTTATGCGGCCCAACGCGAAGAAGGCGCCGATGAGGAGGGTGAGAAGCAGGCCGAGAGTGACGAGGACGCGGGTGGTCAGTAACCGGTTCGCAGTCGCATTGCGCATCTTCAAGGCATAAACAATGCTCATGGGCACCACGAATGCACACGCGGAGCGCCAAAGATAGCGCCTCCAGTTCTCGCTATTCCACCCCAGGAACTCCTCGGTATGGAAAAGCCTGAGATACAAAAACTCCGTCGACGCAAACTCCTCGGCACTCTTTCTCTCCGCCTCCCAAACCGCCCTCATCGCGCGATGATACCAGCCGTCCATGGCCACGACATCGTCCTCAAAAACCGCAATGTACGGCGTTTTCTGGTTTGCGCAGTGCTTGAGCAGGTACCGGTAATCGTAGAGGCCTTTTTCCTTGTACTCGCCGCCTTCGGCCTCGAGGTCTTGAATGTGCGCGAATTCGGGGGCGGAGATGTCGTACGTGAGGATTGTGTCGCTAAGTGTGGTGAGCCACGGGGTGGTGTAGGCCGGATGTGCAGATGGATCCGTGTGCGGGATGAAGACCGTGAAGTGGATTTCTGCTCTTTCGGTTGCGGTCAGGCCGGCCAACAAACTTCCCACTGTATCTTGCAAGTATTCTGGGCCACGGCTGGCCATGGAGGGTATGCCGATGCAGAGCTTCTTCTGCGCTTGGCCATCGTGTGGCGTGAGGGGTGCGGCGTAGGAGGAAGCATTCGCGGAGGCTATATATTCCGAGGCTTGCTGCTTACGGAGGGTTGAGTAGCGTGGCGCATATCCATGGCGAGGGTTGAAGAAGATGGAGGTGGGGTCACGCGAAGAGGTATCATGGATGCGGTAGATTGCCCAGAGCAGTACAAATGCGGACGCGAAGGTGATGATGCGCGGGAGGAACATGCTGAGCGAGTGGCATCGCAAATGCAGCTGCAGAAGAATGGACGTGGAAGAGAACCGGCTCAATGCTACATATTCATGACATTGACATCGCGAAGGAAGAACCGCATGCTGATGTGCATGGAGTAGGGAAAGCAGGCGCTGCAGGTACGGCGTCGTGGCAAGGATGTAGCGGCTTGTCAGATCCCTTGGCAACTCCTGTTTCCGCTCCCAACCATCGTCTCGAGGCGAAGCAAGAATAAAGTCATCAAATTCGGCGATGTGGCTAGAATGCTACCTAACGATCAAATCGTACACCATTACCCCGTCAACTTCCGCCTCAATCAAGTCCACAAGTCTCCTATTTGCCCGTCCCATCCTCGCACACAAACCAACCCCCCTTCATCTCCAAACCCTCCCTCAATCCTGCCAGTACCCCCAGTCCTCCATATAACCATAAAACGGCCCCCCGACGCCGACCGCATTCACCGCCGCGGCAGCAGCCGCCGCATTAGCAGCAACCGCAGCTTGTGCCTGAGCCTGTGCCTGAGCCTGAGCCTGAGCCTGAGCCTGAACCTGCACCGCAGCCCTCCTCTCCGCAAATCTTTCCCTTTCAACGGCTTCTTCAGGGCTGACCCATCCGATCATCCGACCTCCAAGCCCACCCATACCCAAACCTCCCAGCCCCAGCGGCCTTGCATACGGAGTCATGGCCGGAGTCAGTGGCCTCGCAACCTGTCCCACAGAGAGAGCGTTTGAAAGGAGAGCCGCCGGTGCATAGAGATTGTTGGCGAGCAACTCCCTCTTTGCCCTTTCCACCTCATACTTCAGCGCCGTGCTCTCCTCCAACAGATCGAAGAAACTCGCCTTGAAGCCTAATATCTCACACTCCAATTTCGCCAGATTGCTCGGCTCCGTTGCCGCTCCTCTCCCGATACCAGCCCCAATGCCCATCCAATCTCCCCCTTCATTCGGGCAAGGAACACGGGTTAAGAATTTACGCACCCACGTCTTGACATCTTGATCCGGTTCGCCACCGTCGTAGATTTCTTTGAGCAGTGCGACAGGATCTTCATGCGTCACGCTGTGCCTGTACATGCGTTCGAGTGCGATGTCCTTGAGTTCGACGAAGTTCATAAGTCCGCCCATCTTGAACATCCTGATGTCGGAGAGGATATATGGTTCCGAGCCTCCCGTAGTGGACTTGATCACAGGCGGACCCTTGTTGCCCATGCGCACAATGTGTTTGGGGTCCGGGCTGTACGAGTCGGTATGCAAGAGCTCAAGGAAGCGTTCAAAGGTCTCCTTATCGATGTCTTCATGGATTTCAAGGTACCTTCCACCAGCTTTCTCGAAGGCACGAGCGATGCTGAAGTAATGGTCGATCTTCGAGGCAGGGACAAGGACGGACTTCTCCGCGAAGATGAATTCATCGGAGGAAGTCGAGGGCTCGCATTCGGAGCGCGGAACTTCTTCAACGAAGTTGCGACGGTCGTTGTACACGTATACGGTAGACGTACGTAGTGACTCGGGAAGGTCGAAAAGAGGTTCGCAAACTCCGCCGTACCAGTCGTTGATTTCACTGGCGCTGAGAGGGTCCACATCCGAGGTGCAGTGGCTAGAATACCAATTCCCCTTTCCGCGACCTTGGTAGTAGGTACGGTGTTGTTGGTGGTAGCTGTTGTGGAAGCAACGGGACTGCTCGCCGAGAGGATGGCCGAAGTCGAGAGATGTGAGAGGTCTTTTGTTGACGGCCGAGAGCTTTCTTATCGTCATCATGATCTTTCCGAAATGCAGACCGTGAGCCAGGCGGCCGTATGCTACTTCCTTCTCTTGCTGGGGCCCGCATGCGATGAGGAAATAGGCGTGAATCATATGGTGGATGAGGACGGCGACCATGTCCTTGGATCCCGCTTCCAGAAGAACGGCACCATTCAGTATGATGGATACCCTCTTTATGTTGGCATCTGGTCCCCAGCCCTGAGAGTGCGTGCTGCCCGAGACATCAGAGCCAAGGTTTCGAATGTCGAGATAGACGGCGTTCTTGAGATGACCCGCGAAGAGCGCCTCATCTAATTTGTTGAAAATGCGATAAGGTACCTCCCTGATATAGCCCTGTCTTTCCAGGTTCGCAGCCCCAATCCGGATGTGCTTCAGCACAGCAGCTGCATCAGGCGAATTCTTACCATCCAAATGGTCAACAATGGAGGCAACTGCCCAGTCTATGCTCCAACCAAGATTCTTCTCACACTTGATGCGAGGGTCTTGAAGCTTCAGGGCGGTGGTAGTCTGTGGCCTCGGACTACGTGAAGGAGGTTGGCGGTAGTATGAGTCTGGCTCAGAGTCGTGCTGGTATGGATAATGGGACAAGTGACTCCTGACCGAGGTCCGATCAGCAGCATACTGAGAACGTATGGAACCGAATTTCATGAGGGCTGGTGCGGGGCGATACAGATACGGCTAGTGGTGTAGCCATTCGTAAAAGAAATGAGATTGTCTCCCGAGCATCGGTGACGGCGCATTTATAGCTGCCACCTGCTGGATCCATGAGTGAGAATCGACCAATCTCTGCTCAGTCATGAGCTACAAGTTAATTGTCTAGAGCAGTTTGTTTTCAGACACTTGCTATGCTGATAGCGATTGATACGTCCAACCATGGACACGTCGCATTCGTGCACGCTGTGAATGACGAGCACGTACCTTGTGTAAGTTCCCCGACAGATCGCTAACATTTCTATTTGTCAGATCGGAAGGGCTAATATATGCTGTAGAGCGAAGGGTAAAGTTGACCATAAGTGTGACTGGTGTGTTTCGACGAAAAGTATTGCAGCCTCGTCGTGGCGCGAAAACGTAGGTACCAGCAATTCATCCGCGATCGATGTAGAGGTCACGATGGTTGCTCAGCTAAGAGCAAAATGATACCCGACGACTGATAGGTGTGTTTTGTGATACTGGAATGCAAGGGAAATGGCACCATGTCAGACAGAATGACCGCAGGGCCGGCAAGGCGAGTTTGTCAAGTTTGGCAAGAAACGAAGCAAGGGAACGATCAAGGAAGAGCAAGGTGCAAGGTCAAAAATATATTTGTAGGGTCAGAATAGACAGCGGGGTAGCCTCCGAGTCAGCAGAACAAGACGAGAAAATATACAGATGTTCACCTTGGCGTACCAGGGCTGTTGCGCAGAAGCAACATGGGGTTTGCAAGTCAAACGGAGGTCCGAAGGGTCTGCTTACTCACATCTCATAGGTTTGGTGTCTCCGTGGGGGAGACTTGCGGCGTGGCACCTGATAGAGAGGTGCCAAGCACGACTGACAATTATTGTGCGTAATGTGAAATCGTCAGGTATCATTATTGGACCCTCGGGGATCAGTAATCGCGTCGAGGAGGGTATGCTTCGCCCGGCCGTCCACCTGGCGGGTAATTCTCTCCCGGCCGTCCACTTGGCGGGTAGTTGTCTCCTGGACGTCCTCCGGGAGGATAGTTGTCACCCGGTCGTCCGCCGGGGGGGTATTCATCACCAGATCGTCCACCCCGCCCGCCGCCATCGCCGTAGTGCTTCCGCCTCAGGGCTGCAAGCCTCTTCTTCTTAGTGTGGGCATTGATGTACGTGCCAATGACAAAACCAATGATGTTGAAGAAGGGCACCCACGTGTGCTCAGGTAGGAATTGCTGAGCAAACGCCAGCGAAAGTGGCGAAACAATCCAGCTGACCTTCATGACAGGCATGAAGCCGGCCTTGACTGTCGCCTTAACTTGGTGGTATGTGCGGGCGCCAGCAATGAGGGCCATGGAGATGAGGTACACGGAGTTCTGGATGGGCGAGATCTACGCGAATCAGCCAAATGGACGATTTCACGATGTCGCGTTGGAACCCACAATCAAGTTGCTCACAAGGATCTGAAGGATCTTGGCCTTCAAGCTCTTGCGTCCCTGGAAGATCTTCTGGAGGATGCTGATCAGGAAGTGGCCGAGAGGCGCGCTGATAAAGGCACCGTAGATGGCCATCTTTGGAACGCGGGAAGTGAAATAGTTGCCTGCCGAGGAGGAAGGTATCACGTTAGAACAACGTTCGAAAGAAGGAAGAAGAGTAGAGGGAACTCACCACTGCGACTCCTATCGTGCGACTGAAGCGTGAATACCAAGTCAGCGTGTGTCTCACATGCAGTTCGTACGGTGATGTTCTCACAATCCACGACGCCAGGAACTCTTGCAGACCCGAGAGTGTACCGCTGGTCAGCATTTTTGTCCGCAAGGGGTTCGATTGCAGCTGCTTCAAGTAGGCCTGGTTTCATCGTCACCGACATCAGCATGTGCATGTGCATAGTGGTGCGGACGCGATTGGGTGCGCTCACCGCGAGGTACCCATTGGGACCGGCGCCCTTGGTGATCGCTTCCCCGACATCCTTCAACAGGTCCTTGTCCTTGCCCGCCACGCCTGCTGCGTCCGCGATGGCGGCGCCCGTCTCCTTCTCGAACTTGACCGACATGGTGTCGACCGGCGTGGGCTGAACGGGGGAGTAATCGCGGGGTGTCGACGGGAACGCGCGTAGGGCAGCGATATGCGAGATGCGATGGGCAAGATGCGACGGGCTACAATCGGCCGATGGCGTAGATGCAGTGGCAGCAGTCGAAGCGTGGGGAGGGGGGACGATGCGCGCGCGCAGAGGCGAGAACTCACGTCGGGAGTCGGGAAGAAGGCTGGGGAGCGCACGGGCGTTGTTGTTGTTGTTGGTCCGAAGAGAGTCTAGCGCGGGAGACCGTCCAACAACATCACACCGAAGTCGAATCAACGTCCATCAACGTATGCTTTGTGCGATTGGGCGTGTCCAGTTTGGTTCCTGAAATTGTCTGGAAGAGAGCGTCGTCGGGTGCTGCGACGTGTAGCCACTCTGTCTTACCGTCGCAGACTCTGCGATGGCTGGCAGATAAAAAGACATTGTGTCGGAGAGCTTCGAGAGGATGATTCCAAAGTCGGGATGGATCAAAACGGGATGGATCAAAACGGGATGGATCAAAACGGGATGGATCAAAACGGGATGGATCAAAATGGGATGGATCAAAACGGTATGGATCAAAACGGTATGGGATGGACGGTTTGTGTCAGCTTGCACTGCATTCTCTACCTACCTCTTATCGTCCGTTTCGCCAAAGATCAAATGCCCCCCAACCCATGTCCCCCTGGCCTCATCTCTGTTCCCTCGCTTCTGTTTGTTTTACGCCGTGTCGCAGCATGTTCGTTTCCTCTTGTGCATTCAGGCACATTCAGCAAGAGATGGTTGTGGGAAAGAAAAAAGTGCCCGTCATGGTTTCCGTTTGCCTGGTTCTTGCCAAGCCTTCCAACCACAGTCACCCTTACCCAGCACAACGGTATTTTGATACTTTTTCCCTCTGCAAATCCCCTTCCATGACATTGCTCTCCATCTCACGCCGCTCAATCACAGACCAGGACTTACTCTGTCGGTGGCCTTCCGACCATTCCTTCCTTATTCATTGGTAGGTACCACCTCACATACCCAACCCACCGTTACGCGATTGCCCTCAACCTCCATTCAAACCCGTGGAAGAAAACGGCAAGAAAACGGCAACACCTCGACCTTCGTTGCTTTTGGCCGCACTCACAGCCTTCCCAGGAGCGATAACAGCGCCCGACGCCGCGCATCATGAAGGTAGGTTCCGTCGACGTCCATGTCGTGCTTCTGGCTGACATGCTCAAGGTGCGCCCCGCTGTGAAGCGGGCTCGCGTTCCCAGTTGCACCCACACCTCCATGGAGCGTGTGTACCTCGGCGAACAAGGCTGTTGTGCTCTTTGCGGGCGGGTCCCGGCCATGGGGTTCCTCTACCAATGCCGTCAGGACTGTGATTTCGATACGCTCAGCTCGATTTCAGAATCGGACGAGAAGAGCGGCGAGTGGCCAAAGTCGGATCTGCGTTGCGAGCTGGAGAGGATCGGCTTGAGCGAGAGCGTTATCGTGACCGCCGAGGAGGGCAAGTACTCGGACGAGCAGCTGGAGAAGCTGAAGACCCTAAAGCTAGAGCTCAAGCAGTCCATCTCGGATGCGATGCAGGGCAGCCAGAAAAATCAGGTGGCCGAGGGGCTGACCGCGGCTCAGGGGGGCCCTTCGAACAACGATGGAGCTCTGAACGGCGTCGTGGCAAAAGACAGGGTAAGTTCCATCATGTGCCCTGAACCTTCCCAAAATGCGAGCGCGAATACGCTGCTCAATCTCAAACCGGAGACCGGAGCCACTGAGATGACCGAACCCATCTGACCTTCACAGCCGACTCCGTCAAGCTGCTCCTTCCGGGCATGCCACACCTGTCGTCCTTACCTTTCACAGCGCATCTACATCTCCTTTGATGCAGTACGTTGCAACGAATTTCGCCCCGTCTCATCGCAGGACACCACTACTCTCACCACCAAATCCGCACAGGTCGCACGTTCTATGGGCCTCCGCAAGCCGCCTACGCCAGTGTCAATTCCCGTAGACACCTTGCCAATACTCACCGAGAGGAGTGGCTACATCGATTCCCCTTCAGATGGCAGCGTTGTCACTTTCATAACGACCCAATCCGACATCGACGATCTGGCTTCGAGCACCCGCCGTCGCCGCCGCTTCTACAACCAGGGCTACCAGTCTTCCGGCGATCTGGCTCGCGATCTTTCCCGCCACCTTTCCCGTTTCCCGCGTTTGACCCGACATGCTCTCAAAACTGCCTTCGAAGGTATTTTCCGCCAGTCGCGCGCGTCCAGCTCGGAGGGTTCAAACATCACGCTCCCAATACTTCGTTCTGGCACGGCTCGTACCATGGACGAATCTTCTTCGGTGGGCGAATTTGACTTGGGCGCTTTGCGGCGAGTGAGGAGGCAGAAAGAGCGTAACGATCTACGGTATGGGATCTGTGTCGGCTTCGAGAATCACAATTGGCCGCCGGGACCGGATCCAATGCTTCAACAGCATGGTGGAGAGAACGAAGACGGAAGCACAAACAGCAATGGCTCGGACTTCACGCTCTACTCCTGTGTCTCGGAGGGCAGCGAAGTGCAAGTCGATGGCGGTGTGGCTCTCACCGAGGAAGCGGTCGAGACGCATACGCCGGATATCCTGAGCACTCCACAGACTCATGAGCAGGTGGTCGATGTGGAAAGGAACGAGCTGGATGTTGAGAGCATCATGACTCAGATCTGAAGATCAAAATGCATGGATGGAGAACAAAGGCATGTGCGCCGCCTGATCCATATCGGTGGCTATTGGAGGGAACGGTCGCCATGATTGAGAAATTTGCTGTTTTCATTCCTGACATGGAACTGCGTGCATGATTTGGTGGCAGGTGTAATGGAGTGGCGGAAAAAGCATCGAGCAAGGCGATTCGGTGGTCTCATTTTCAGAATACCCCAGGTACGGTGCGTATGATTTCCCTCCATACATCTTGTGGATGATGTTTCGGCCAGGAGGGTAGCTATGAGATTTTGGTGCTGCATTCCTTCTCCCTATCAAATCCACGATCGATCAAAGTTGAAACAACGACTTTATGTGAGCGGCATAGTGAAGGTAGTAGCATGTGTAGCGTTCTCCTTCACGCTTGTCGGCTTGTCAGATATCTGCCTACCAAAATCTACCCACGGCCCTTCTCCTTCGTCCTCCATGATCTCAACACTCTCACGCTCGATCTACTCAGAGTTTCCCCCTTCATCCCAATTCTGGTTTTAGGTCCCGCCCCGGCACCTGAGGGCATTGCCCATGTGAAAGGAACGGCTTAATGCATGCGGTGGCGCGACAGCCTGACGGGCCATTGTGCCTTCCTTCTCATTCGAACCAGCAGGCACGCTTTCATTCTTTAACAACAATCCTTCACCACTGCTGCCTTTTTCTTTCATATCGACACGCTCGTCTCGTCAACCGAATACTCAAGCCACGCGCTCAACAAACCACTCCACATATATACAAGTGAGCAGCATGGCGTCACAGTTCGCGCAGCAAGCAAACATCGAGGTCAAGTTCACGGTTCCGAAGCTGGATCTAGGTACGCCTCACTGTCGACGATGTGCGGGAAGAAAGCAGCAGCTGAGTCGGGCGCAGGTATGCTCCGGTTCTTTGATGACGAAGAGAATGACGACGAGCAAGATGAAGATGGCGACGATGATGCTGAGGACAATGTAGATGGCGACAACGATGGCGAGGACAATGTGGATGACGGTAGAGGTGCTACAGAGTTCCCTTGGCTCGGTCGCATGATCGGCACCGTCACTCTCGCCGACGGCACGCAAGCTGGTAGCTGCCACGCACACATGATCTTGTGCAAGAGGCTACACGGTGACTTCTACACAACCGTGAAGGAGCCGTCGTACGAGCTTTCCGAGCTAGCGTTTGACCTCTTCGACCGCTACGGACGCCTGCAGCGGAAATATAGGGAGCACCCGGTCATGAAAGGTTCGGGCATCTGGGGCACAGAGCTCGACAAAGCTGATGTTCTCCTGTTCGGCGATATCAGGATCGCCAGGGCACATCGTCGTCGAGGCATCGGACGCAAAATGGTCACGGATATGTTGGCCAAAGCCATTGCTACCTCTACAACGTTTGTCGCGGTCACGGTCCCGCGCTGGATTGATGCGGAGGTGGATGAGGAGCACCACACGACCAAGGAGAGCAGGTCGAGCATCCTGGATCGTCATCTGGATATTGCAACCCACTTCTGGCGGAGCGTCGGCTTCAGGCGCATTGGCTCTTCCATCTACTTTGGTCTCGCTTCTCTCTTAAGTCATCCCTGTCACAGTTTAGATGCAGTAGGTGACTTCGATCTTCCGAAAGAAGGCCATAATCCAGATTCGGCACTGGACTTCCTGGCCTCTGTTGCCGACACGATGACGGATAAATTCTTACTTGACCATCTCAAGCAGATGCTGTGCAACGTTTCTTGGAGCTACCATCCGCTTTGGCACAAGCGAAGTTCGCAGGGAATGACTGTTCTTCACATAGCAGCAGAGAAGCCAAAGTCAAGCTCTTGGCTTATTTTTCAGTATCCACCGCTGCTCCAACTCCGCAACAGCGTTGGTGAGACAGCCCTGGAGTTTGTCGAGGCTGGTTGGGATACAGCCCGGGTCAGGAGTGTGGACGCAGGCGTGACGTACCACATCTCGGATTATTTCGTTGGATACCCGGACAGCATGATTGCCTCGGTTGCAGCACTCAAGGGGATTTTGAACCCGTCCGGGATCCAGTATCTTTGCCTGAAATACGGATGTACATGCTCGCAATGCGTCGGCGGCGTCCTGAGTCCTCGTATGCGCCTATCTCTGCGCCGAGAAGCCGAGCGAGGACGGCTCCATCTCGTGAATAAAATCGAATCGGATCCGAAGGATCGATTGCTATGCTCTCCCTATATCCGGTTCCTGCCTGAAATGGTCAGGAACGACGTTGGCCAGTTCCAGTGGATCGGTCTGGGGGTTTGCGACCTGGTCGAGACGTTCGCAAAGCTCCTCGACGTGCCGGTCCTTCCCAACCAACACAACTTTGTCGCATTGGGCGAGTTCAGCGGCAGGGCCCGCTCCCTTTTGGAGGTTGGCACGCCGATGATCACGGCCATCGGTACGGGAGTGTTTTTGGCGACATTGCAGAATGACAGGGTAGCGGGAGATGTCTTCTTTGCCGAGAGGGAGGAGGATGGGGATTTTGCGAGGGAGCGGAGCGCACTGCCGGAGTGCCGGAACGATGAAGAGTATGGGTTCGTGAGCAGGATGTGTGGGTACAAGCAGGTGGACTCGAGCATGTTCTAGTCGTTGCCCAACCAGGATATAGGTACAAGCAGGTGGACTCGAGCATGTTCTAGTCATTACCTCACCAGGATATAGGTATAAGTAAGTAGACTGAGGTATATTCTAGTTATTACCTAACTAGGCAAGTGCTGGTATCGAGTGCCGGAACGATGAAGAGTACAGGTTTATAAGTAAGATATATAGGTATAAGCAGGTAGACTCGAGCATGTTCTAGTCATTAGATACCCAACCAGGCAAATGCCGGTAGGTAGGTAGGTAGGTAGGTAGGTATTGACTGGTTGATCTGTTTATGATTACCTCAAGCAGCTTAGCGCAGTGCTCGTGGCATTCTTCCTTTCCAGCAAAAAAGGGACGACCAACAACCCAACGCTCAGCACCAAAGCATCATCACTTGACTCGACTCGACTCGACTCGACTCGACCGCAAAATGACGCTGAAAGCAGCACTTGAAAAAGATTATCTATATACTACTATGCAATCCATCCGCGCTTTACCCATCCACCCAGGCCATACCCTCTCTCTCTACCGCCCTCGCTATTTATTTCCTCGGCTGCGCAAAACACCTTGCGCACTTTGCCTCCACTGTATCCATGGCAGAGCTCAAACCGGACAAAGGAATACGAGCGCTACTGCAAAAAGGAAAAGGAATACACGTCCAAGGACCCCACGATGCAAAAAAAAAAGGAACAAGGATGAGCAAGAGGCAAGAAAAGGTAAAGATCGTTTCGCATTGTCAACCGTCCGCCCGTCCAACGCCCGAAGAATGCCAGATAGATGAAAAAAAAAGCGAGAAAGAGAAGAGTGCTTGGTTGTATCAATAACGTGACCCCATTCCTCCATTCCTCCGTCTTCCCAACCCATGAGAATTACGATCCCGCTCCGCTCAAAGAACAACGGGCGGCAGTTGCGGCGCAGAAGCAGCAGATACGGCCGCGATATTCGGCGACTCGTTATCCCTGAGTCGCAGCCCCGCGGCCCGTCCCGCACTCCCATCCAGCACAAAAGGGCCGATATCATTCCGCGGCGTCATCGGGCATTCGGGGGCATGGCTAGGGGTCGGCCCCGTGTTCATGTGATGCAGCGGCGAGAGTCCGGCGTCGTTGGCGTTTTGCACGTTGATGGACACGGGCTGTGTGATGGACGAAGAAGCAGGGCTCGGGATCCTTTGGGTGTGGGGGGTCACGGGAACCGCATTGGTATTTGCACCGGGCGCAGGCAAATTCGCGATACTCTCCAGGGCATCGTGGGTGATGCGGATCCGGGACAGGGCTTCTTCCAGGCCGGAGGACCGGGAGCTCCCTTCCGTGGCGTCGGTGCTGATTTCCGGCAGGGCGATGGTGGATGCTTTGGGGGTGACGTGACGGTCCTGCGAACCTGGGTCGCTCGTTGCGGCGTCATCCGGTGCATCGTCGCCGTCCCACGTCTCGAATTCGCCCATGTCTTCCACGTCGGCTTCGAGGTCGGCGACTGCGCGGCAGTTAGGGCACAGGAAGTTGGGCCATGTCGAGCCGTTGAGGATGGGGCGGATGCATTTGTAGTGCCAGACGTGCGAGCAGGGCGCCACAAAGAGCGATTGGCAGGGCTGGGGGCGGTTAGCGTGGGTTCGGACGATGCATGTGCTCGCGAAGGAAGGGCGCTTACCGCAATCGACATGAGGCAGATGGAGCACTCGGAGGTGTGCATGGACGCATTGTCGCTGTCCTTTTTCGCCTTGCCCAGATTTCGCAGCCGTTGGTGGGTCTGTTTGCTGGGGGACGGTCAGCGGTAGGATTTTGCGGCGCGTCGGGCCCAACTCACTTGAACGTGTTGAGGGCCTGCTGCCAGCCGCGGTTGCACTCGATCCTGATCTTGACGCATCGGAAGATCATCTCCTCGCCGCCCCGGAAGTCGATGCCCAGCTGGATGATGTCGCCATCCTTGAGGCGAAAGGGCTTGGACTCGGCGTTGGGCTGGCTCAGGCGTATGTGGTTCAGGAAGGTGCCCGACGAGCTCTTGACGTCCTTGATGTACCAGCTGCCGTCCTTGCACCACAGCTCGCAGTGCTTGCGGCTGACCACCTTGGACTTGAAGCCGACGGCGGCGGCCGAGGGGACGTTGATGGGGATTTCGGGCAGGTTGTCGCGTTCCGAGTATCGTCCGACGCGGATGACGGCCGACTCGTCGGGGAGGGAGCGGGTGATGGTGGAGAACTGCAGCGAGGGACGCGGGGCGCGGGGGTCGGTGTGCGGGATGAAGCGTATCGAGGGCAGGCTCCTGAGCGAGTCGCCCTTCTCGTCGGGGGCGGCCATGCTGGGCGACGCGGGCGTCGGGCCGGAGTGGTTGCGCACCGTCAACTGCGGAGCCACCGTTTCGGCTCTGGTCCTCGTCATGATGGGAGAGGGGGCAGAGGGGACGGAGGGGACGGAGGGGGCAGAGGGAGCGGAGGGGCCAGAGGGGGACTCAGGGGCCGTCTGGGTGCGCGAGAGGAGACGAGCTGGGCTGCGGGCAGCAGACGGCGAGACGGGGGCAGGCGGGCCCGTGTCTGCGGTGGTGGTGGTGGTGGTGGTAGCGGTAGCGGTAGCTGCACGTGGGCGGCCGCTGGTTTTCGCTGCTGATCCACCTCCGCCCGCGGCGCTGGACTGCTGCAGGCCGTGGGTGTAGTTCCTCAGGAAGCTCAGACCGCCCCGGAGGCCAGTCGAGCGGGGCGCGGGCGACGTCGTCGAAACGGCGTCGGCAGAAAGGGTGGGAGCAGAGGGGGCGGCGCTTGTGAACATGGGAACAGCTGGGAGGTCTTGAGGCACTGCACGTCGCGGGCGAGCCTGTTTGAGCCCAGCCCCAGTCACTGCGCAGGGTGGGACGGTGCGGTACCTACATGGCCCTACGTGTGTAGTAAGCCCGCGCCAAGACGCCCGGCACGTGATGTCACGCCTGCAATTTTCGCGCGGCCGTCTCTCTCGGAGCCGCATCACACGGCGCAACATCCAGATATGCTCAGGCCAACTTCTCTGCGACCCCTCGCCCGCCGTCTTGCGCAGCCGTACTCGGCCAGCCGCGGCCTGGCCACCGTGGTTGCCGAAGAGAAGGATCCCGTGGAGCTCGACCAGATCACCACCCTCCCCAACGGCATCCGCGTCGCCACCGAAGCCCTCCCCGGCCACTTCTCCGGCATCGGCGTCTACGTCGATGCCGGCTCGAGGTACGAGAACGATGCGCTGCGCGGAGTGAGCCACATCGCCGACCGGCTGGCGTTCAAGTCGACAACCTCCACCTCGGGCGACCGGGTGCTGGAGAAGATCGACTCGCTGGGCGGGAACATCCAGTGCGCCTCGTCGAGGGAATCGCTCATGTACCAGGCCGCGACGTTCAACTCGGCCGTGCCCACCACCGTCGCCCTGCTCGCGGACACGATCCGCGATCCGCTCGTCACCGAGGACGAGGTGCAGCAGCAGCTGGAAACCGCCGACTACGAGATTGGCGAGATTTGGTCCAAGCCCGAGCTCATCCTCCCCGAGCTGGTGCACATGGCCGCCTACAGGGACAACACCCTGGGCAACCCGCTGCTCTGCCCCAAGGAGAGGCTTCCGCACATCAACCGCGCCGTCGTCGAGGCATACCGGAGGGAGTTCTTCAAGCCCGAGAGGATGGTGGTGGCCTTCGCGGGAGTGGAACACGGCGAGGCGGTACGGTTGGCGGACCAGTACTTTGGCGACATGCAAAAGTCCGCAGGGCCGTCTCTGGTCCGACTCGGCGAAACCGCATCCCAACCCACCCCATACTCCCAACCCACCTTCACAGCCTCCCACCCGACCCCGACCGGTGCTCCTCCGCAGACGTCGAAACTCCTCTCCAAGATCCCCTTCTTCAAGAACCTCTCCACATCCGCTTCATCCAACGCCTCCATCAACACGTCGCACTCGCTGGATTTCCCTCCCATCGACACCTCCGTCCCTTCCCACTACACGGGCGGTTTCCTGACCCTCCCTCCGATCCCTCCACCGCTGAACCCCGCGCTGCCCCGCCTCTCGCATATCCACCTCGTCTTCGAAGCCCTCCCCGTCGCATCCCCCGACATCTACGCCCTCGCAACCCTGCAGACCCTCCTCGGCGGCGGAGGTTCCTTCAGCGCCGGCGGTCCGGGCAAGGGCATGTACTCGCGCCTGTACACCAACGTGCTCAACCAGCACGGCTGGGTCGAGAGCTGCATCGCATTCAACCACTCGTACACCGACTCGGGCCTCTTCGGCATCGCAGCCTCCTGCGCCCCGGCCCAGGTGAGCCAGATGCTCGAGGTCATGTGTCGGGAACTTTCCTCGCTCGGCCAGGAAACGGGCTATGCCGCCCTCAAGGCAGGCGAGGTGCAACGCGCCAAGAACCAGCTCCGCTCCTCGTTGCTCATGAACCTCGAGTCCCGCATGGTGGAGCTCGAAGACCTGGGTCGGCAGGTCCAGGTCCACGGCCGCAAGGTCGGCGTCAAGGAAATGTGCCAGAAGATCGAGGCCGTCACCGTGCAGGACCTGAGGAGGGTCGCGAGACAGGTCTTCGGCGGCGAGGTGCGCAACGTGGGCGGTGGAAGCGGGGCGCCGACGGTGGTGCTGCAGGAAGGCGAGCAGGAGGGCCTCAAGAGGAGGGATTTCACCTGGGACGACATCCAGACGCGCATCGCCCGGTGGAAACTGGGGAAGCGGTAATGGAACGGGCCGTGTAAGAATAGTGTGTGTGTGTGTGTGTGTGTGTGTGTGTATCGCGCTGTTTGTGTGGTGTCGAGAGCAGCACACGGTGCACATCAAACCGTGTGCCGAGGCGTTTTTTTCATTTTTGTACGATAGAGGGTGGTAGTAGATGTTGGACGGGCTCTGGTGAGGGAAAAGGGAACGGCTTGGTTCGAATGTTTGGGTGTACGCATGTGTATATATATATGTATGTTATAGTACCTCTACGGTTCATCTGTTCCACACTACACCGCATGGAACATCGTCTCGCCTTTTGGACTACTGCCGATACGAACCAAAACGAAAACGGGCAAATGAGGAACCGAAGCAAAGCAAAGCAAAGCAAAGCAAAGGAAATTCGGGTATCATGATTTGGCAACGGCTCGCTTGCTCACTCACAAAGCAATGATCGACTACACGTCTCTCCACCATCTACTTTGTATCCGCACGGCAGAATATTACACACTCCTCGGGAGGGTCTCGTCATCACCACCTATGCGCTCCCCGGCGGCCCGCCCATATTGAGCAGGATATCCAGCATGTCCAGGCCCCCGACATCGGGACCCATGGCCGTCTGATTGATATCCGCCCCCCACTGGTCGAGCAGCGGATCCAGCGGCAGTGCGAGCCAATCCTGATCACCGTATCCTCCCTCTCCGTTTCCGCAGCCGCCGCCGTTCCCGTTGCCATTGGCACCCGCCTGGCTCCAATGCTGCCAACTCCCGTTGGCGTTGTTGTGGTTGTTCCCCGAGCTGAAGGTGTAGTTGTTCGCGTTGAAGCCCGGGGGCGGCATGATGGAAACCGAGTTGGACGTGGGGTCGTAGGCCTCCGACGAGATGCCGAAGAGTGGGTTCATGGGGATGGGTGTCGCGCGCCCGCTGACCGTGATGCCGCCCGGGCTTCCGGGCATGGAGGTGGGTTGGGTGAAGAGGTTCTGCGGATGCATGTTCTGCGGCGGCATCAGCGTGGGCGGCGGCATCATGGCCGGAGTTTGCGCGCCGGTCCGTGAAGGGGGGGATCGGGATCCTGCACGCGAGATACCCCCCGAGCCTCCGTTGGCGGCAAGACGGACGAATCGACCGCGGATGCGGTGGGTCAATGTGTCCACGAGGTCGGCAAAGCGGTTCCCGACGTGCACATCGTCGACGATGGACGTTCGGAGGGCGTAGACGGCGCGGTCGAGAAGGCCGAGGGTGATGGCCACATCGTCTTCCGTGGCGCCGAGAGCAAACGTCTTGAGGCAGATGATGGCAACCGAGACGATGCGGAAGAAGGTTCGAACGGGAGCGTGGCGCAAATGGTGCGGGAAAAGGTCGTCCACCACGACTTTGAGGACATTGCGAGAGGCGTCGACGACCTCGCGGATGTGGTGTCGGTCGTTGCCGTACCACTTGGCTATGGTGCTGAACGGGATTGCATTGCCGCCCGAGTCGCTGATCCGAGAGCTCTGCTGGGCTCCGAGGGCGTTGGGTTGGGCGTGCGACTGCAGAGGGGTGTTGTGGGTGCAGCGTTCAACGACAGCTTGCAGGGCGAGCGAGTTCAGATACACACGCGTGTATTCGTACTCGATGGTCAGAACGTGGCGAAGGAGCGGAGGGACTGGACACGGTCAGACGAGCCTATTCCCCCAATCATGGTGGTGGAGAGTACCTACCTTGCGGAGCTTGGTCAAAGCCACGCTTCCAGTCCATGAGCGGAGTCTGAAAGCCTTTGAGCAGCTCCTCATACTTGCCCGACTTCAGCAGTTCGCGGGTCCTACGCCGGTTGGGGAACAGCTTCAGGTTGCCCTTCTGCATGGTCTTTGCAATGCGATCCCAGAAGTCGAGGACCAAGTCTTGGATTGCGTGGCGCTCCTGCGTGGCGACAGACTCCAGAGGAAGTCGCTGACCATCTGGTCGGGTGCTGTGGTGAAGCGGAGGTGGCTTGATCAGGGACCTCCTCCCAGCATACAACTCCAGCGGCGTTCGCATCGACTGCATCTCATCGTCGTGTGCGTTCCTGGGAAGCATGGACGTCAAGCCCAATCTACCACTGGTTTGCGTCTCATATATGACAAGCAGATCTTTCAAATGGTTCTTGCGGCGGAAATACGCCTTGACCGTCGCGTGGGACAGATGCTGATTCGCCTCTTCAAACTCGCTCTCGCTCGTCTCATCAAACACACCGATCTCGTAGGCCAGCGACATGGCATTGCCCAGCAACATCCAGCACATGCGGTCACTTCGCCAGCAAGGCTCCAGCCAGCTGTCTATGCGCTGGCCGTTCTCGCCCTCCAGGTCCGATGTCACGGCGTTTGGGGGGGTGTCGACGGGATCATCCAAGGGAACGAGTTCGTCGTCGTCGTCCCCCGGCGGAAAGTGCAGGGCACGCGGATGCCACTCGGTGAGCAACATCAGACTCTCGACGGTGCCCAGCGTCCGCAGGCCTTTGCGAGATAGCGGGTTCACATCACTCCCCGGCTGCTGTCCGGCGCCGCAGAAGCCGCCTCCAAACTGCTCCTGGCCATAGATGGTGCGGTCGATCATGCCCTGGAGGTACTTCCAGAACTTGTCATGGATCAGGTACGAGCGCGAAATGGCACCTGCGCGCGAGGGCGTGTCTGGCGTCCTGAACCGAGAGGCTATCGTGAGCAAGGTGATGACCAGCATCGGCTCTTCCCGGAGCAGCTTCGCATGCAGCACATGGTCGCGGTAGTCGGGCACCACAATGGGGGTCAGGGGCGACAGGTACGTGTAAAAGTAGTCTATGTATCTCACGGCCTCCTTCGCGGTCAGCCAGCCCGCACGCACGAAGCGAAACTTGGACCACGCCCGGACAGCCTCGTTGAAGGCGGCTTCGTTGGGCGGGTCCGGCAGTGTGGGATGCTGCTGGAGTTGCTGGTGGTGCTGCTGATGGTGCTGCTGCGAGATTTGCGGATCCACCGACGGCTCTGCAGCGAAGCGCGCATGTGTCGCCATGGCTCGCGGGCTCGAGAGGGCCGGCTGGTCGCCGGGCGTGCCCATGGACGGGCGGTTGGCGCTCGAGGCGCTGCCGGTCCGATGGTGTTCCTGGGCCCCCCGCGCGGCCTGGAACAGCAGATTCAGCGCGTCGTGGCCGCTGTAGATCTCGCCCGTCTGCATGACGGCCGTGGCCGTGTCGGCTGCCTTGCGGTCCTCCTCGTCGTTCGCCGGCTGCGGGGCGGTGGCCGGCCGGCGCAGAGGCTCGTAGCGGCCTACAGAGCCGCCCGGCGTGAGCGGCTGGGAGACATACTGGTGGCTCTCGCTGGCCGTCTGCGGGGTCGGCGCCGCGATGGCCTCGTCCTCGGTGCGCTGGCGCTTGCGGCCGTTGCGCAGCTCGTAGTCGTCGAGCTCCTCGTACTCGTCGGCGCCGTCCTGGCCCTTCCGCTTGCGGCGCGTGGCGGAGAAGAAGCACTCCTTGGACTCGCGGCGGCAGCGCACGCAGGGCGGGTCGTGGGGATGGTCGACGGGACCCAGGTCGCACCGCACCTTGCGTCGCCGGCACGGGATGCAGGCCTGATATGTGCGCGTGTGCTGTGCCCCAGACGGCCGCGGGGGCGTGTTCGAAACATGTGCGGTCCCCGCTATGGTCGCCATGGTGTTCGCTGGCCTGGCTGATGGGGGGGTGGTCGGCGGCGGCTTGCTGCGGCTCTTCTTTCTCGCTAGATATTCATATGAAGTTCGCATCCATGGGCCGCGGCCGGGTCGGGGTCGGATGTGGGCTGCGGGCTCTTGGCTCGGTGGTGGAAGACCACCAGCGGCATGGTACTGCGTACGGGCGATCCGCGAGAAGAACATTGCATGCAAGGGGTAAATGGGAGGAGAGCTGCGTGTTGGCTGCCTTCGTACTTGTGCCGGCCGGGTCACGGGAACACCGTCAGCGGACGTCATAATCAGCTTGCGGGCACACAACGTCTCCAGTACCGTTGAAACTGTTGAACCGTGGAACAGACACTATCTACTCTTCGGGTATGATGTAGTTCAACTGCTGCACCTCCTTGTCCGTCAACTCGGTCACCACGTCCCTCGTATGCTCCGCAATCCATTCGTCATCCTCCTCGTCATCCGCATACTTGATCCCCGCCTTCCCCCTCAACGACGTCTCCGCCGACTTCCTCGCCGAATCATCTCCCGAGTCCAATCGCTTGTACGCGTTCCAGGAAGCCAGCGCAAACAATCCAGCCGCCGCAAGGATCGCGTACTGCTTCAGCAGCGCGACTCCTATGCGTTCTTCGACTCGGTCCATCTTCTCCGCAATTGCGTGTCTTGTGGACCCGATCCGCCCGAAGCGGTCGAACTTGCTGCGCCAGATGAAGCGGTAGTAGGGGGCTACAGGGGTGTAGAGTCCCGTGTCTGGACATGCCCAGGACGTGATCGTGCATTCTCGCTCCACATCTTCCTCGGGCCCCAGGTGTATGCCCCCGTAGCTTTCAGCCACGCTCTTGATCTCAATCTCCGTGATCGCGTACGAGCGCTTCGCATCCTTTGATACCCCGCCATTCGTATCGTTCAGCGTGACGTGCAACACCTTCTGCTTCTCGACATCCAGTACGTCGTCCTTTGTATACGCGCCAACGCCCATGATGCGGAAACGGAGCGTGGGCTTGTGACTGCGGTATGGTCCCGTCTCTGGATCCGCTTCGACCAGCCTATCGTAATCCAGCTCGAGGAAGCTGCGATGTTGAAGCTCCTCCTGATCCAACTGTCCTCTCAGCAGCCCGGACGTTGCAAACGTGCGAATAGCTTTTATCGACGTATCCGCGTGAACTTGGTGGGCGCGAATTCGGGGTGGTACGTTGCTATCATCCAACGGAAGGATGGCCTTTCCATTGATATACAGAGTGTGGTTGTTGGCCGACATGGAGAGGTTGAGGAGTACAGCGGCGGGGTCCTCCGTTTGCCAGTAGGCTTCCTCTCCCTCACGGTAGATGGCGGGTGCGTCGGGATTGTTCCTGTCCATGACCCATAGCGGATAGCCTGGCGTTTCGATTTTGACTACCGCGGCTTGCTGGGGTTTGAGCCATATCAATTCGGAGCTGGCAATCGCGGTGGTCGAAAGCGAGGCCGCAACGACGAGGGCGGGGAGCATGGTGGATGAAGCGAGCGTCGAAGCGCTGCAGAATGGCGATGAAGGAAGAACGAACAACGAAGACGAACAGACCAAGAGGACACGGTAAATAAGCAGGGAAAGGGGCAGGGGATGGAAGGGAGGGGAACAAAACAAACCGCTTCGAATGGAAGCGGTTCAAAAAGAATCGGATTCCGACCCACACCACATCCGTGATCCGCAGATCGGGTGAATCTACATAGTAAGCTTTCCCCAGTCTAACCTCTTCACGTTAGCCGACATTAGAGCATGATTGCAGCTCAGACAACATGGACCTCACATGCTCCAATTATTCGTGGTCTACTCAGTCCACGCCTGACCAGAAGGTTAATCCTCACGTCTTCCGATTACTGCTCCTCTCGAATTTCCCCTCCCCGAAACCTACCGGAATCTCCTTCACATTCGACCCGCAATCCCAGCATCCTCGTGTACATCCCAGCTTCTCCAGCGAACGGGACAATGGCATAGTACCTCCTATCAGTGCATCAGGACGTGCAATTTCCACAGCTGCCCAGCACGTCTCGCGTGAAAAGTCGAATCTGAACCCACCTCTCGCTGCCTCCTCTCCTGCGTCACCATCTTCCCAAAATATGGCATCGTACCCTCCTTGCCCTCTTCCACATCCTCACAGGTACATAAATACTGTGAGCATACCTGACCTCCTTTTCCAATCTACCGCAGCTGTACACGGGCGTTATTAGAAAATAGAGCACAGGTGGGTTGGAAATAGGATGGGACGAACAGGTAGTTCGCCGCAGCAAGATGATGCCTAGGCACGCGGTGGTACCTTTGTAGCTACCCCGCCCGCAACTGCTACTCCACCCCACCCCCGCAACAGCTGGTACAAACCTCGCAGCTCCACCCCCCCAATCCATCGTCGCAATCGCCAAAGTGAGCACAAAATCACGTCAGGCCTACCTACCTACGCATCCACAATAATGACCAACCAAGAAGTGAACAACGCCCGGTTCAACGCCGAAGCCGCAACATGGGATGCGAATAAAAAGCACCTCGAGGGCGTGGAGAAAGCCTTCGAGGCGATAAAGACCCATGTCCCTGCTCTCAGCGATGGAAGCTCAAAAAGTGAGATGCCTTGTGAAGAATCGGTCTCCTTGGGAGAGAATGTTCGGTGCTAAAGGTGCATTCCTTACAGACCTTGACGTCCTGGAAATCGGCTGCGGGACTGGCCTCCTCTCCTTCCTCCTTGCGCCTCACGTGCGCTCTCTCGTTGGCATCGACACTTCCACCGGCATGATCGATGCTTTCAACAAAAAGATCGCTACTCTCTCCGACCCTTCGCAAGCAAACCTGGCAGCCATTAGTGTTTTGGTTCAAGACGCGGACGACGTGCATCTCCAGGGCGCGGCTGCAGCATTGGCCACGCGTCGCGGCAACTCCCACCCATCAGATCCCTCGACACCATACCGTTTCGATCTAATTGTCTCGCATTTGACGCTGCACCATGTGGAAGAGATGGGGCAGTTGCTGGGAGTGTTGTTCAAGTGCTTGAGGCATGGAGGACGCATCGCGTTGACGGATTATGAGGATTTTGGGGAGGAGGCGATGCAGTTCCATAGGAAGGAGAAGAGGAAGGGGGTGATGAGACATGGGGTTAAGAAGGGGGAGTTGCTCGATGTGATTGATGGGGTTGGGTTCAATGAATGCAAGGTGGAGAGGGCTTTCGTGTTGAGGAAGCAGGTAGAAGTGGAAGAGGGGAAAGAGGGAGGTGAGATGGATTTTCCGTTCTTGATATGTCTAGGGGAGAGGAGTTAGGGGTGCGTGTGGGAAAGTTGGGATTCAGAGATCTTTCATTAGGTCGTTGACGGCTTTGGTAGCGAAGCGCTTGCGTTCTGCTTCGGACATGCCTTCGCTCGTTTCTAGCAAAAAGTCAGTAAGCCCATACACCATGGTATCCAGATTGAAAGTATACCCTTGATAGCAGCCATCCTACGCATGAGCTTCTCCAACTCCTCAACTTGCTCCTCCTCACCACCCTCCACCTGCCCTCCATCCTCGTCCACGCCATTTATCGCCATCTTGAGGCCAAACATTTCATCCCCCATCTCCCTCTCTTCAGCATCCAGCCCCTCTCCAAACTCTTCCGCCCCATCAAAGTTGAACTCATCATCCCCAGCGTCACCCTCCCACTCATGCGCCTTCAACGCATCCTCCACCCTTTTGACCCCCATCTCTTCCCCAAACTCATTCTTGCCCTTGGCCTCGCCATCCACAAATTCGAATCCATACTCCATACACTCCTCCTCCCACTCCTCGTTACTCTTGTCCAAATACGGCGTCGTGCTCTGCGGCATCGCGACAGCAAGACAGATCTGATCGCCGCCGTACCCACAGGCCCTCTCGATCACGTCGGCGATCGCTTTGAATGTTTCCTTGATCGTGTCGAGCTGCGAATCGGTGACGGGTCTGCGGAAGCAAAAGATCCATGCCCCAAGCACGGAAACGACTTCCTTGGCTTCGGGCTTTATAAACTCGGTACGCCATTCGGCAACGTTGGAAATCTCGTCAACCCATATGGGGAGAGTGGCAGTGTAGTACTTTGTTGTGACGTGCCATTCGTGGGAAAGGCCGGCAGTCGTGTCGGTGACGAGGTCTGGTGCGGAGCCCGTGAGGTCTGGACAGTGTCAGCGATTGCGAACCGTGCAAATAACTGGCCCCCTGCCTTTCAAAAGACCGAGCACGCCAGATCCAGGCGCCCCAAGAGCAAGGATGCGTCGAGGATGTCGTATCTCCATGGTGGTGGGGTGAAAGAGGGAAGATGCGGAGTTTCGGAGGTCTTGGCCTATCCTGTGTGGGGTACTACTTGTAAGCACCCCACGTCACTGCTGTCTGGGAGAAAAAGGTCAGATGTGGAAATCACACTCAGAGGCAGGTTTCTGATTTTGCAGTTTAGCTTCACAATTGCAGGGAACCGACTAGGACTCCATCTCTGGACGTGGAAGGCACAATAGGCACCTCTTCCAGATGGTGAATCTCTGAAGATTGAACTCAGTCTGAAAGCTCATAGTGCCAAGGGCATCCTACTCAGGAACCTCGTACCTTTTTCGCGTGGAGTCCTTCCTATCATAATATTCCGTCCTATGCTGATCCCCCAAGTTCTGGCCAGATGCCTTGCAGTAGCCTCCCAGATCAAAGAGCTTTCGTGTCGTATTCCGTCCTCACTTCCGGATGTTCAGCGTCCACCACGCGTGCCCCTTGCCCTGTTCACTGTAGCACGACCACGCGCAAGACCAACACCTCTTCCTCGGGTTCCTCGAGATCGGAACATAGGCGCATTCCTGCCGAAGTCAGTATCCTTCAAATTCTCCATACTTTTTCAGAGTTCTGTACCTCAACATGTCTGGCACAATGAAATAGCGCACGTGCGAGCCGCGAATGTACACTTGTTCGAGATGCGATACGCGACCGTCACGGGCGGTGACTGTGATGTCTTTGAGCTGGACGTTCATGTTGTCCTCGGCTAGAAACAATTAGCCTCCCTCCGCTCCTTCAAATCGTGGGTGAGGACTGACCCTCGATGAGCTTTCCTCGGTACACTTCGCCAGACGAGATTTCAAGCGTGATAATGTGTCCCTAGCGCCATCATCAGCAATGCGACCATGTGTGGGGGTTTAGGGTGTACGTACAGCGGCCTCGTTCAGGAGTTTGATGGGGATGCCGATTGTGCTCGTCATGATGGATGAAGTACGATTTCGGGTATCGAGCGGGTGATCTCCGTGTCTTCGGTGTCGCACGTGCGGTTGTTGACCGTGGGACTGCGCTGGGTTGCAGTGTGCGCTCGAGCGGTGGGGTTGGGTGTCGCTGGCGAGCGCGAGATGTTGCGCTGTTTGGAGACTTCGGTTCGTTTACACGCGATCAAGGACCGACTTTCGTACGTCGAGCTGGGCTTGGGAGGGGTGGCAGCGGGGTAGTCCGCGGTGGGTAACTGACTTGTGAGAAGGAAGATATTCGGATATGGAGCTAGGACCTTTTCTATGCTTAGTCATGCACAGCACTCTCCCTTCGCACCACGCCCGTCTCCACTTCTTCATCTCAAGAATATCAATGAATATCTCGGGGACGCTCAACGTCTTCAGGCTGATCAGAGATCCCGCCCTCTGTCTTCCGCAGCACACGGTTTCTACTTTCAATCATCTACCAGTACCTCTATCGAAGGCATTTCCGAGAAAGAATGGCGAGAAGGAGGTAGACATCAGAGCAGTGATTCTTGACAAGGATAATTGCTTTGCTATTCCTCATGCAAATGAAGTACACAGACCATATCATGTAAGCTGAAGACGAATATCGATTGGCTGTCTCTGTATCCTTTCGCATTCAATACTGCACCTGCTGCTCATGTGACCTTTTTTTCATCGACGCACCAGTTGGCATTACGATCTGATGTCACTTCATCCTTGTCATGAACCCGTACTAATCATAATGCAGGACAAATTCCAAGAGCTCCGGCACGCCTACCCGGGCTCCAAACTGCTCATCGTCTCCAACACCGCCGGCACGGACGACGATAAAGACCAAGCACAAGCCGCCCTTCTCGAAAAGAACACAGGCGTGAAAGTGCTTCGTCACTCGACCAAAAAGCCCGGTTGCAAGGACGAAGTACTATCATATTTCAGGCAGCAGCCTGACTCGGGCGTGACATCCCCCTCTCACATCGCTGTTGTCGGTGATCGATTGTTCACGGATGTCATGATGGCGAATTTGATGGGAGGACATGGTTTCTGGATCAAAGACGGTGTTGTCGAGAGAAAAACCTTTGTGAGTGGACCTTATCTTGCTGTGGAAGGCACTTCGTGTGCACATGTATGATAGCATGTCTTGGTGCAGGCGAAGATGTGCATTTACTGACCTTTTCAGTTCGCGAGAGTAGAGGATCGGCTGTCCAGCTTTTTGCTGAAGAGAGGGTACTGTGCACCAGATCCACGGAGCGGCTTCGAATAAAGCGGCCGTCGAGTGATCTTTCCCTACGGCATACCTCAACACTGTAATAACACTTGTAGCCATGATTCCACCTTCCAATATCAATATATACATCAATTTTAGAATAACAACTTCCGCTATCATCAGCCCGAGTAATCAATACCCACTCGGCACCAGCGAATTCGCCCAGTCCTCAACATTCGTATACCCATTCCCGTCCTTATCATCCATGGCATCATTCTTCGCGCTATCAAACCCAAACGTCTTCTCCGCCTCATCCGGGATCCCATCCCCATCACTATCCACAGCCTTCGTCCCTCCATCGATCGTCCCCGGCCCATTCATCGGAGACGCAGTCTCGTCGGAAATCAACTGCCCACTCTTCCCGTAACTCTTCACCTCGTCGACGAGTCGCGTGTCGATGGAATCGCGCTTCAGCGACGTGCCGGCCGAGGAAAGGGCGTATGTGAGAGCGTCCGCGGCGCTGAGGATCTTGGAGGGAGCAGGGTGCGGGAACTTTGCGGTTTGGATGGCCATGCCGCCGTAGGTTGCGGAGGTGGCGCCGAGCTCGACGCCGTTCAGTGCGCCGTTCTTGTCGGAGTCGTACCAGTTCTTCTCGACGTAGCCGTGGAAGTTGGCGTTGCCGCGGGTGAAGGCGGTTACGCTTGTGCTCGGGCCTGAGATGAAGTAGTTCCCCACGATGTTGGCTTCCGAGACTTCGCTGCTGTCTCCGGCGATGTATCCGCCGCCGCCGCCCCAGTTGTAGACGACGTTGTTGGTGAAGTCGTTTGTGCCTTTGACTTTGGGGTTGCGCGTCTTGTTGTCGATGTATAGGTTGCGGAAAAGCGAGATGCCGTTTCCGACGCTGGTCTGGATGAGCCCGCCGCATGAGTGCGTTTCCAACCCCTGGCCTATGATGCTGTTTTGTATCGTGATGTTTCCAACCTCTGATCCGGAGATGCTGAATGTCTCATCTCTTCCCCAGGTGACACTCACATGATCGAAGATCATGTTACTTCCTTCCGCAATCGTGATCGCATCTTTTCCACTCGTGCCCCCCTTGCCCATTCTTATTCGTATGTACCGCACAATGGCATCATCGGCGTTACTAAAGCTCCACCCATTGCCGTACACAGTGATACCGTCGCCTGGGGCTGTTTGTCCGAGGATCGTGATGCGCTTGGGAACTACGATGCGTTCCTTGATCTTGATTAGGCCACCGACGGCGAACACGACGATGCGGTCGGTCGCGGAGAGGGCATCGCGGAGCGAACCGGTGCCGCTGTCGTTTAGGTTGGTGACGACGTAGACGCTACCTTTGCGGCCGCCGATGGCGTTGCGGCCGAAGCCTTCAGCGCCAGGAAAGGCGAGGGCAGATACTGAGGGCAGTATCGCCGCAAACAGAGGGAAGAAACGCATATTGAAAAATGGTTTGACAGTGAAACAAAAGGGTAGCAGGAAGAAAAGCAAGAGAATAATAAAATCGAAATGATGTTATACTACTACTGCCTCGCATCTCATCCTTCGCGCAGCCTAAATTGCGATACCCTAGATTTTCCGTCTGAAGATTGATTACGAGGCATGTATGATCGACAAATTGCTGCGAGCCGTGGCGTCATCCTTTAGTGATTCGAGGAATCTCTCTTTTAGTAGATATGAGGTAACTGCGTTTGGTGTTGGCATCGTAGGTGCCCTAATCTATGCGCGGCAAAAACGGCAGACGAGTCTGGGGTAATCGGGTCCTCCAATCAAAGTCGGCGAAAGCGCCGTTGGCTACATGTTGGAACAATCGTATTTGAGTGTTTATACTGTAGATACACAGTATACGTCCGTTGCGTTTTGACCGAGGTATGTATAGTATCTGGATCTGGGAGGGCTGGTTAATTGGTACTGGGTGGCTGATGGTCCGTATATTGCCGTGAAGGGATCAATCAGAAAGTCGAGCTGAGTTTGTGTGGGATATCTCGCTCCGTCGCATCAAAGTATCTTTTCAAAACAGTCGATAGTCGCTCGGTGAGTTGAGCAATGGAAAGAAAACTCCTTCACGCGGTCTCCTTCCACGCATGCACCAAATTCGCACCCCCCGCAACGGCGCCCAGCACCCCGACCCCCCAATCACTCAAGAACCCCTTTTCTTCCTCCACACTCCAATGCAGCGTCATAGGCATATAGGCCAAATTGCTTGCGAAATCTCTCCACCAAGCCCTATCCTCTTTCTGCCTCTCTTCCCTCAGCAACTTCCCTTCTTTCTCGCCATCCTCGAGCGCCGCCTTCTCTTTCCCATCCGGCTTCCATGGTTCTCGATAGTAATGTAGGACACCCAGCCTTGCCAATTCGAGGACCACAAATCCGGCCCAAAACCTGCTGCTCCATATCCACCATTGTCCTTGTCTGATCTTTCCTTCTTCGCCGGCCCAGGGCCTGCTCACGAGCACGCCTTTTCCTGCCAGGTATGCGCCATTTTCCAGGACTTGGAAGCCGACGCAACTGGCTATGCTCGCCCACGTTACCCCTCTCAACAGCTTCTCTTTCTTCCCCGCATCCTTGCCCAACGGAGGCGAGCTCCACGCTCCCTTCGCCCACGTATAGATGCCTACTAGCCCCCATAGCCGCACGAAGATGCGGTAGTCGGATATCACATCTGCAAGTGCTTTGATGCTCGCGGTCGTTTGCGCAAGGAGCTGCGTGGACGGCGGCGCGGGGAGTGTGGCTACGAAGGTCTCGCCGGGGAGCAGGACGGGGGTCGCTTTTTCGGCGATGGCGGAGGCGAAAGCTGCGAGACGACGATCGAGCAGTCGGGAGAGGAGCGCGTGGACGAAGTTCAACGTATAACTTGTGGTGCAGAGAAGGTTGTCTGTTGTTGCAGGAGACGACAAGAGTGTTGAGAGGCGGAGGATGTTGCGGTCGGTTTTGCGGAGGAGGTAGGTGATGTAGCGCAACATCAGAGCGCCGAGCCTCTGGAGAGCAGTGCCGTGGGATGGTTGTGGTGGTTTGGGGGGCTCTGAAGACGGGGTTGTGGCGGGGGAGGAGGGGATCGTTGTTGTAGTGGGATGCTGGGGTTCTGCCATTATGTCTTTCGGTCCAGGGGAGAGGTATATAAAGGCGCTATCGTGAATGAAGCATCGTGTGCTGTCTGCGTATAGTAGGAAGATGGCTCGAAGCTGCTGTGAAGGGCGCGGCCGAGGTTAATCAGATGTTCCCTTCAGGCTCTGTCACATGCGGAAGATATTCCGGGCAGCTTCCAAAGCCACGGTACGCGGCCATCACTTGAAGTTCATGATTGGGAATTGAATCTTGTGAATTTCCACGGGCCCTGCAAGTAGGGGTAGATGTAAGAGGGACTGTTCCTCTGACCATGGGAAGATATCCATCGATGATCTATCCTCGGCACTTCCATATCCCTGCCAGCCCCGCGTCGCATCTTCCAAGCTATCGTGCGGTGACAGTGACAACACCAACATCCCCTATCACTGCCACACCCCCCTCCGTAAGTCGACGACTCCAAGAAGACCACCGCCACAATGCGCACCCCACGGCGCCCAACGTACCCCCTCGCACACTCTTTCCGCACCAAACCGCGACGTCTCCCCCTCGTCCTCCGCTTCACACGCGGCAGCATTCACCACCTCCTCCTCGCGCCCGTACTCCTGCACTCTCTCTTCACCGCCCTGATCGTCTACCTCGACACCTACGTCTTCACCTCCCTCGGCCTTCCTTCCACCATCATCCCCTCCCTGTCCATCGTGGTGGGATTGATGCTGGTGTTCCGGAACGGAACGAGCTATGATCGGTTTTGGACGGGCAGGAACTGTTTGACCACGATTGGGACCAGTGTGAGGAATATCGCGAGGATTGCGCTTGTGAACGCGAAGGTCGAGGGAAAGGGACTCAGCAATGGGAGGCTGGGAGAGGAAGAGAAGAGGGATACTGAGAAGATACTGAGGGTTTTGGTCGCAATATTGTATGCCGTGAAGCACAACTTGAGGGCAGAATTCAACATCCCGCCGGCCTCTCTGGCCTCCCTGCCGCCTCCCACGTCGCCTTTTGAGTCGCGCTCCCAGCCCATGTCCCGCCGACCGAGCTACACAAACCACTCGCCGGACGATGCCAATCGCGACGAGGCCGCGGACACCGAGAATGGCGTCGAGGCGGCAAAGTCGGAGTACACTTCTCTGCTCCCCGAGGGGCTCATGGGCTACGAAGACCAAGGCCTCGGCCTCCCCCTCCAGCTCAGCGTCTTGGTCGAAGGCTACATCCGCCGGGGCTTCGACCGCGGCTGGTTCCACGCCCCGCTCGCCTCGCAGATGACCGTGCAGGTGAATTCTCTTGTCGATGCCTACGGCCGCATGGAAACGATTCGCTCCACGCCCATCCCAGTCGCCCATCTCATTCATCAGAAACAAGTCCTGGCCCTCTTCCTCATCTTCCTACCCCTCGGCATTGTAGACGACTACGGCTGGTACTCTATCCCCATCGTGGCTATTGTTTCCTTCACCCTGTATGGTATCGACGGCATCGGGCAGCAATTGGAGGATCCATTCGGCTATGACAAGAATGATATCAAGATGGATGGGATCATTGAGGATACGAGACGGGAGGTCATGGTACTTTTGGATGAGTGGACCGCTGTGAGGGGTGAGAATGGAATTGGTAGGGACAGTAGGTGGGGGGTGGCCGAAGGAGGGAGGGGACTGGGTGGCATGTTCGAGTAGGGCTGTGAGGTGGTTCAGAGTGGACGAGGTCTGATGGAGCATAGCACTAAAATAATTTCTGTGTCTTTCCAGGGTTGACATAATCGGTCGGGGTTATCGACCGAGGGGAGTCAATGGGAAATCTTTGACCGTCTGTGGCGATGTGACGCCGTGGAACCTAGACCAGATGTCTTCGTGATGTCGGACGGGGTACGGTCGGTGATCTTTGCGCCAAAGGAAATCCGTTGCCACAGATCAACCAATCACGAATCGTGACATCCATTCGTATCCCTCCCTCACTGACGATGCACGCCTACACACCCTTGGGACAACAATTATAGACACTAGATCTAGAAAATGGAAAGTCCAATTATACGTATTGTCCTGATCATAATTTGTTCTCTGTAATGCTATTCACAAATGTTGTTAACTATTGATAATCTTATTGAATTTGCTCGTGATTCCCACTTTCAGATATGGTCAAGAAAGCTTCCTTTTCTTATACAATTGACCGTCTTATTCCATCTCTCGAGTTGCTTCTTCGCTATCCTTCCTTTTCCCGTACGCTTGACCAAACTCATCGATGCCATCTTCACCTCCAAATGAATCATGCCTTTCTGTGAGCAAGGCATGCAAACCATCCTGAGCGGCTTGAAGGCTAGCGTGTATCTCGCCCTTGCCGGGTAGTTGGTCTAGGATGTCGGATAACTCTTCCTCGGCCTGCGTCAGCATGTTCCGGATCGACGTTTGGGATTTTTGGACGACCTTGGCCGAGTTCTTTTGAGCGGCTTTTATCTGTGAGATTGTTGTGTAAGGATAGGTGGAGAGACTGGGGTTGGAGAAAGACGGCGAGTTGGGCTTGGGATTGGCTGGGAGGAGCATGATGATGAAGATCGAGTTTTGGGGCGTGTGGCGCGTATGTGTTGATAAATGGAGAATGGGAGTTTGGTATGAGAAATGAATAGCTGCAGAACAGAGGGCTAGAGGTTATGACAGGAGAGGTTTTGTGATGGGGATGAGTCTGTTTGCTGTGGAGACTCAACATGTCACGGTCTGTGAATGGTACACAAGCTGGAGGCTTGAGTAGCCATGGAAGTTTTTGATCGGTATCCTTTGTCTCGACTCTTCATTCTTTGGCTTGTTTCTTTGTCCTATTGTGACTTTTCTTTATTTTGTTGTTCAGTTCCTTTATCCTTTTGTTCTCTGCTTCTGCTCGTTCGAGATATCCTCTTCTTAGGAGCAGAAAAGATAGGACCAGCAGCTATGCTAAAGAGCTGTTGTAAATTGTTTCATTGATAGAATTTCCGGGCAAATGTTTCCAAGGCTTTGGATTGTGCGTCGTGCAGGACTACTGAGTCTCCATAGCCACCCAAAATGACTCAATGAATAGTGTGACTGCGTCAACACCCACACATCACCCACAATACCATGTAATCAGGGACCACAAGGGACAACTAAGTAATTGGAACGTGCGCAAGTAGGTAAGATCCCGACCCATTATTGTGAGTCGTTGTTCAAGATCGAATTACTAAACTATAAGCTATACACAATGCGGGATCTGTATGATTATCAAGAAGAAAAACGAAAATAGAAACAAAATCTGAGATCGACAATAAACCCGCCCGTCACCACATAATTCGGCATTCCCATTATTCGTACCTGAAGCACATTCCATTTTCGGTCGCTGACATCGTGTCTTTGACCTGGGGCTTAGATCCAAGACCCAAATCCATGACATCCGTGATCTCAGCCGAGCTAGGTTTAACATCCGGGGCATAATCAAGGGCAATGCCCAAGAAGGTTCTGTTTCCATCAATAGCATACTTCCTGTTCTCGAGATCCTGGCCCTGCCAGATCGCGTAGAAGCGATCAATCTGCGCATGGAGCAAGTAGAACACCGGGTCGTTGGTCGTAGAGAACGGGTCAGCACCATCCTTACCGATGAATGTGTGGCTGTTACTGTGCCAATAGAGCTCAAGGTTGTTGCGGAAAGAGGCGATGTCGGGAGATGAAATGATCTCGGTCGCGTTGGCCCAGGTAAGAGCACCCTTGCTGGAATTAGGGCCAAAGTTACGTTTCAAGCAGCGAGGGTTGGGCTGTAGGCCAAAGCGGTTGTTGGGGTCGATTTTCTCGAGTGCGACAGGTCCGAGGCTAATGGTGAGGTTCTTGAAAGGTCCGTCGGTGATGCAACCGCCTCCAGTACCGGCAGGCTTGGGAAGAGTGAAGTTCGTCTGGACGAGACCCGGAAGGATCGCCTTGTAGGGGCCGTGGTCGTTCTCGAGATAGGCGCCGTTGCTGCCGAAGGAGGTTTCGGAGCCGTCCCAGACTTTGGATGCCGTGGGATTTTCGGAGAAACGGGCGTTGTCCCAGTAAGGAAGGTAGGACTTGTAGCCACATTCGTCACGAAGAGCCTGCTCGAACTGCCAGAGGAATATGCGGTGCCATGAGAGGAGGTAGCCCTGAGAAGGTTAGCGGTGTGTTTGGTGTGAAGAAGATGAAATACATACCGAAACGTGAATGATATTGGTCTGGTTGATGTGGATGTAGGTGAAGTCATCCAGTCTGTTCACGGCACCGGGAGCGATTTTCTTGTCAGTCTTTGCAGGTTTGTCGGCTAGACATTGGACAGCACGGATATAGTCGAGTCTGGTATCGTCGTCAATTTCATCCCTGCAAGTTGTAAGTTGAAGGACTGACTTTGTTTTACAACGATGGACTCACCATGACTTGCGAACACCAATGTTCTTCGCATCGCAAACAGCTCCACTCTTCAATAAAGCCAGGAGGTTCTTCGTGTACTTCTTGTTGAGTTCGTCGAAGTCATTGGGCATCGGGATTCCAGCGCCGGTTTCATTTTGGGGCTGGCAGTTGCATCGCTTCTCCAAGGTAGACTTGCCTTCGGTAGACTCACCCTCCGTGGTCTCATTCCCAGTAGGCTCATCCCCAGTCGGCTCACTTCCTGTCGGCTCAATTCCTGTTGGTTCACTTCCAGTGGGTTTACTTGCGGAAGGTTGGCTTTGAGTGGGCTTGCCACCCTGAGGCTTGCCTCCTTGTGATTTGTTTCTAAAGCCTCCTGATGTTTGGGGCTTCGGACCGCTCTGGCTAGGTCGACCGGCACCGTGAGGATGCTGAGCAGGTGCACCAGTTGGAGAGACCTGAGGCTTACCAGCACCAGGACCAAATCGCTTCTTCAAATTCTCATCACTGTTGGAAGTTTCTGTACTTTGCGTGGGTTGGTGTTACGTAGCATGGCTGACTGATGACTCGTTTCCCTTCGAATTGCGTCCTGCCGTAGGGGTAGCCTTGACACCTAGCTGTGAAGGACGGACGGTGTTGGACAAGTGCTGACCAGGCGCTGTTCTGTGGGAACTCTTTTGTCGCTTCGCTAATATTGAATCAGTGTTAGTGGGCCCGCTCTCTGTAGGCTTGAGCTCTCCAGGTGCACTGTGTGAGGGCCTGCTTCCCTGAAACTTGCCGCCGAAACCGCTCGCACCTGGTGTGGGCTTAGCACCTCCTTGAGAAGCTCGACTACTGCCGGGAAACTTTTGACCTGGTACAGCACTATGGGAGTTCTTTTGGCGTCTTTCCAGTGTTGATTCCTCTCCGGTGGAACCACTAATCGTAGCCTTGGGCTTGGAAGGCTCGCTTGCGGTAGGCTTGTTTCTTTGAGACTTCTCCCCAAAGCCACCTGCACTGGGCGTGGGCTTCAGGCCGCCCTGAGTAGGACGACCTTTGCCAAATTTAGAGAGGCTCTGACTGGGGGCGGTGCCATGAGGACTTTTTTGGCGTTTCTCCAAACTGGAATCGGCTTCCTCGGACCCACTTTCGGTAGGCTCTGGTTTAGCAGGCTCGCTTTGGGCTGGTTGAGAAGGCTTGCTTTGGGCTAGCTGAGTGGGCTTGCCTCCCTTGCATTTACCCGCGAAGCCTCCTGTTGGCGTAGACTTGGCACTTCCATGCTCAGGAAGACCCTGTCCTCCAGCAACGAATCGCTGTCGTTTCTCCAAAGTTGATTCACCCCCAGTGGCATCGTCTCCGGTAGCCTTGCTCCCGTCGGACTGGCCCCCTTTGCCCTTTCCCTTGCCAGTCGGTACAGGCTTTGACCCCCCCTGAGTAGGCCGACCCTTTCCACCTCCAGGGAAGTGCTGTCCGGACTGGAAACCCCGAGAGTGCTGCTGAGCAGCAGCGTCGAAAGCGAAGCGTTGCTCCGATGCAGAGTCGCCGCCTACAACGCCGGTTGGCTTGAGGCCAGCACCAGAGGGCCCAGGCCTGCCGCCTCCGGTGAAGTGGTGACCAGGCGTGGTGCCATGAAAGGCAGCTGGAGTGCCTTTTGGCTGGAAAGGAACGGCGGTTACGACGTTCGATGTGATCGCGGCGTAGGCGCCGAGGAGCAAGGACTTGCGAACCATGGTATTATTTATGCTCAGGTTTGAGCGAGTATGTGTGTGTGCGTGTGTGTGGCCGAAGAACGTCCGTTGTAATAGATGAAATGAAGTGAGAGTTTTGATATTAGCGGTCCAAAGACGGGACGACACAAGAGTGTCAAGGAAGGAAAGAAAGAAGGTGGTGATCGACACCGAAGAAGTATAAGAAAATGAAGATGATGTGAAACTATGGTGAACATGGGCTGGAATTCCACCGCATATATACCCTCTGCCCCATATGAAGTTGTCCTCGAGCCTCCCCAGCGTACAAACGTAAACTTTACCCAATTGCAAACGGTTCCTGCAAGGTCCGCGACCGTGGGTCTTCTCCTCTCGAATTCGAATCGAACTCCGCATCTAACACAAAGTTTCCGGACCGCACAGATGTGTGAGAAGCGTACGCTGAGCCCAAATGGGGAATTGGCCCCATGTTTTCACCAGCTTTGCGATTCCCAATCCGGGCACCAGCTCGACGGCTCTACTGGAAGGAAGTCGCACCAAATCTTCTTTTCGGACCAAATGGCTTGTAGTCGTGAGTGAGTGCTTATGTAACCGGCAAAGTAGCTGCTTCAGGCTTAGTAAACGCTCGCACTAGCTAGCGCCAATGCGACATCTCAAACTCCGATGTCGAGGTCGGCCGAGTTCCTTCTGGAACACCGTTTCACGCCTCTCCGGGCTGCGACATCCAAGGGTAAACCCTGTTCCCCCCCTGTAATTACAGGCAACTTCAGATGTTATACATGGTAGGAATTCACACGACAGTCACGTGGGTTTCAATTCACTTGGGCACACAACGAAGACCATCGCGGTCCCCGAATTTGGTCGTCGTTTCCTGCGTTGTCAGTGAGGACAATAATATCGGAATTTTGATTGCAGGTGCCGCCGGTACTTGGGCAGAGCCAATTCTCGGTGAAGGCCATCTCGAAGGACCAGCCGTTCTCCCGTCGGGTGGAGAGGGAAGTGGAGGCGCCGGTGCGGAGGTGGGGTGCAGAGGAAGATTCATGGGGGGTGGTGTTGGGGAGCGCAGTAGCGAGCGCCGTGATGGGAAGAAGGAGAAGGTGGAGGAGGATCATGGCTGTTCAAGGTGGGGTGTCCTTTCGGTGTACTTGCTGTTGAATAGGATGGGCAAAGTCCACGCAAGATGTTGATAAAGCAGTATCTATACCCGAGGAAGACAGAGTGTCGATAGCTTATTTATGATCCAATAATCCGAGTACTTTCATTGTACGAGTCTTTGCGAATACAGCACAACTGCTTGCCCCGATGATTGGTAGGTAGGTACAGTGTGACTCCTCCTCCTCCTCCTGTCGGAGTCGTGAAAAGCATTCGTATTTCTCAAAAACCGAATTTCAAGGTTCCAGCTCCCTCTTATTCATCATAATTCGTGCTCCAAGCAACCTCTTTGCAGACATCAAAGTCCTTGCGCACCTGGTCCATGTGAGCTGTCGCGCCCATCCAACCATCCACCCCTACGGGCAGTCTCAGGACGTTTGCCAGATTCGGGTCGTTGCCGCCCACGGCGTCATGTATGACCTTGGCCGTCTTTTTAGGATCTCCCAACTGGGTCCCGTGTTTGCTTTGCTCGGATTGAATGGTGGTGGCGACGACGTGCGGGGCCCTGTACGGTTCCGAAGGCTCGACGACTGGCAGCGCCTCGGGCGCGAGAAAGTTTGTCCGGAAGGTGCCGAGGTTCACGATCAGTGTGCGGATTCCAAACGAAGAGGTCTCGTGTGAAATAGCCTCGGAGATGGGAAGACGGCGAGTCCCAGAACGCTGCTTGTTTGCACGATGGTACCACCTCCCCTCTGGCGCATCTTGGGCAGAATGGCTTTGCAAACACGGAGTGTGCCCCACACATTGGTTTCGAATTCGGCTTTTGCATCCTCCTCGGGGATGTCTTCGATGGCTCCCACCACGCCGAAGGCGGCATTGTTGACGAGGGCGGTAATGCTCCCTTCAAACAATGCATCGGCCACCCCAATGGCGTCGGTGATCTTTTCCTGAGACCAGGAGATGTCCAGTGCCATCCATCTGCCATTGGGATGCGATTCGATCTCCTCGACCAGCTCGGGGGTCTTGGCTGGATTTCGGGACGTCGCGATGACATTGTCCCCAGTGGTCAAGATGTGCCTTACCAGAGCCAGCCCGATGCCATCCATTGCTTGAGCCCGTCACAAGCCAGGTGAGTTTCCTCTCAGCACCGGCCATATTTGAAGTATGCAATGGTCCAAAGAGGAAGCAGGCGTTCCGGGTGGCACGTTGAGATGTGAACTCGGAGCGAAGGATATACTCGGTTGGTACATGTTGCAGCTGACCGATCCCACCGTTTTCGCCGGTGGCCCTCCAGCGTGCCGGGCTTTGCGACAGCTGAACGGTGAGATCTACCTGACAGCGGGAGGGGCACAGCATCAAAGCACAGCATCGTTCGAACTGATAAGAGGATCGGCGTTTCATTACCTGCATGCGCATACGCGGCGTGATGATGCGGACGAGGAATCATGTCCGTTCCTGGCGGGCACCCAAGCCTGCCTCGTTTTGATGAAGTATCTAGAACCTATCTCGACGACAAGCAAACCGTGCTAAAAGGGTGGGATGGATTGATGGGTCCCCGGCGCCGGTGGAGTGGATGGTAGTGTGCATTGCCGCCCGCCACCCCCACCCTGTACTCCATTGTTGCCCTGGTGCCTATACGGAGGATGCGTGCATGTCTAATCGATGTCGTGGATACAGGCTGCCTGCTTGGACGTCCCGCATGGGAATGGGATGTGACGGTTGCGAAATCATCGTGTTTCGTGCAGGTGCCGAAGGAGCTAAAGATTGCAGAACGTCCGGGTGTGCCATTGGTGGGCGTCGAAAGATTAGGGTACGTCTTCACCGCGTCGTGGATCTTGCCCATGGGGGGACTGCTTTTTTCCACCTCCCTCCCTTGGGCTAGGCCTGGGCCAACATGATGATGATGTATGGCCAGGTACCTGAGCACGATCACAGACCAACGGTTGATAGCGACGCAGGCCCTTCTGGCAGTTGAGGAATCTTATAAGTACGAAGCAAGAATCGCCGTGTTCGGGTGGGAAGAGTGCAAAGCGGGGGGGGACCTTCATCGACACCTCTGCCCTATTCCAGCATTTGAATCAACATGGCCACCCCCGTATGGTCGTTCACCGACCTGGTGCTGTCGCAGTGGCGCGATGCATCCTCGTCGGCCAAGGAGACGCTGGCGGTGGACGGAGGGAGCCTGACCATCGCCGGCGTGGTCGCCGTGTCGCGAGACCTGGCACGGGTGGAGCTCACGGCCGCGTCCATGGCGGCCATGGACGCGTGCAGCAAGATCATCCCGGCGAAGCTGGCCAGGGGCGACGTCATCTACGGGGTCAACACGGGGTTCGGCGGCAGCGCCGACACGAGGAGCGACGACGTCGAGAGGGTGCAGCAGAGCCTGATCAGCCACCTGACGTGCGGCATCGTCGCGGACGGCCACGGCGGCGGGCAGGAGGCGCTCCCGCTCAACGACGCGCCGGCGGCCACGTGCATGCCCGAGTCGTGGGCGCGCGCATCCATGCTCATCCGCCTCAACTCGCTGGCCAGCGGCGCGTCGGGCATCCGGGTCGACATCGCGGCGTGCCTGACGAAGCTGCTCAACGCGGACGTGGTGCCGCGCATCCCGGTGCGCGGGAGCATCTCGGCCTCGGGCGATCTCAGCGCGCTCGCGTGGATCGGCGCGCTCATGCAAGGCAGGCCCTCCGCCACGGCCTTCGCGGGCCCCCGGGGCGTCGCCGGGGCCAGGAGGGTGGCCAGGGCCGACATGGCGCTGGCCGCGGCGGGGATCGCGCCCGTCCGCCTGCACGCCAAGGAGGGCCTCGCCATCGTCAACGGCACCGCCGTGTCGGCCGGCGTGGCCTGTCTCGCGGCGCACGAGTGCCTGCAGCTCGCGGCGCTGGCCCAGGTGCTGACGGCCATGAGCGTCGAGGCGCTGCGCGGCAGCGACGAGAGCTTCGAGCCCTTCATCGCCCAGGTGCGTCCGCACGCCGGCCAGGTCGACAGCGCGCGCAGCATCAGGGCCTTCCTCGCCGGCTCGCGGCTGCTCAACCACCACGACAGCAGCACCGTCGCGACGCTGCGCCAGGACCGCTACTCGCTGCGCACCGCCAGCCAGTGGATCGGCCCCGTGCTGGAGGACTTTTGCCTGGCCCACCACCAGCTCACCGTCGAGCTGAACTCGGTGACGGACAACCCGCTGATCGACGCGGCGACGGGCCGCGTCTTCCACGGCGGCAACTTCCAGGCCCGGGCCGTCACCTCGGCGGTCGAGAAGCTGCGCCAGGGCCTGCAGACCATCGGCCGCATGCTCTTCGCCCAGTGCACCGAGATGATCAATCCGGCCACCAGCTGGGGCCTGCCGCCCAACCTGTGCTCCGACGACCCCAACCACTCGTTCCTGTTCAAGGGGCTCGACGTCGTCGTCGCCGGCCTGACCTCGGAGCTGGGCTTCCTGGCGAACCCCGTGGGCTCGCACGTGCAGACGGCCGAGATGGGCAACCAGTCGCTCAACTCGCTGGGCCTCGTGTCGGCCCGCTACACGCTCGAGGCCGTCGACGTCCTGTCCCAGATCGCCTCGGCCCATCTGCTGGCCCTGTGCCAGGCCCTGGACCTGCGCGCCATAGAGATGGACGGCGGTCGCCCGATCGACGCCCCCCCGCCCGACGCCACGCCGCACGTGGGCCGGGCCTCGCGACGCATGTACCGCTTCCTCCGGGAGGAGCTTGCCATCCCGTTCCTGGGCGAGGACCACCTGGCTTCGACCGAGGCCGCAACGGCCACAGACGGTGTCACGCCGAGCATCGGCTTGTACAACACGCGTGTCTACGAGTCCATCCGGTCGGGACGCTTGTACCACGTCGTGCTGGAGACTCTCCAAGAGGTGGTGGACGAGCAGGAGCAGGAGCAGAAGCAGGAGCAGGAGCAGGAGCAGGAGCAGGAGCGACGACGAATGGGGCTACGACGAACGAAGCTGTGACGAACGGCGTCTCTTCGCATGGAGTGTCCTTTGGCCTTCCTCTGCACAGCCTACGGGGCGATAAACGTCGATAAGATTTCTATTGCGCACATGAAGGGAGTAGAGTAGAATTCCCATAGATTCGCCGAGATGAAATGTATTTCTTTGAACATCACACTCCGCATCGCACACTCACCTCACCATGGGCAGATTCGGACTTTTTTGTTTTCAAAATTCAATCCAAGTAGGTATGTATGCCATCGCCATCTTGGCAGTTGTTATCTTTTGACGAAATCAGAGCTTTCTCGCGGCCCGCCCACGGTAAAGCAAGCAAAAAAAAAAAAAAGGCAACGACAACAACGTCTTGACCAAAATAGCTACTTCCATCCAAAACGATTCAAATTTCACTCTACATTCATCGGAGCCCCCCCCCTACTAGGCTTTGTCATTTCGAATCCACATGCGACTGGACACCCGACCCCATCAGTCAGTATCCGTACTTCTTCGACAAGAATTCGGCCAAAAGCCCGGCTAACATGGAGGTGCCGACATAACCACTTCCACGACCGAATGCCCACGCGCAACTGGCACCATCTTCCAGCTCGGTAACCCAAATCATCCATACCAACAGCAACCCCGTCCCGCCACATGATATGGCGTAATAGGCGTCGCCAAACCCTGACAGATGGCCCGCCAATGCGAGGCAGGCTACCTGCACCGCCGACACCACGTAGAGGGTTGGTTTCGTCCCCTTCCGTCCCAGTCGTACCGCGAGTCCCATGACGCCCGCTTTCAGGTCATCGAGGTAATCCTGGTGAGCGTAGAGGGTGTCAAAGGTGACGCACCAGAGAATCCCCGCGACGCACATACACGCAGCCGACTGGGCCAGAGGCGACTCGACCACCTTGGCCACGCGGTCGGAAAGCGCCAACGACGTGTCCAGCAGCGGCGCCAACGGATCCTTCCCCACCATCGAAGCCACGATAAAGATGGCGTACGATAGCCCGAACCCCAGCTCGACCTGGGGGAAGTCCGTGCAGCGCTTCAGCAGGGGGTAGATGAACAAGAGCACACCGTCCACGGCGGCGTGCATCAGCGTCGAGTGGCCGGCGGGATACAGGATGGCCGCTCCCACCGCAATCTGCATCGAGGTGAAGAAGTGCGCCTGCGACGTCGAGACGGCACCCCTTGGGATGGGCCTCACGCGGCAGCGATCCACCTGGCGGTCAAGGTCCTGGTCCAGGCCGATCAGGTAGTGCCAGTAGAAGGCCCAGAAGCCCGATTGCCGGTCGAGACGCATGAGTTCGGCGTATGGAACCCATGCGTCCGGGATGAAACGGAAGACGCCATGAATTGGCTTGTTGTAGCCTTTGACGGCAGCACCCATGGCGTGGAGCGGCGAATAGGAGGGAACTGGTAGGATGATGCTATGTGTGTGTTTGTGCAATTTCCCGAGCCAGAGACAAAACAGTCGGGATACGGAGAGCTTTTTCGTTGGAGCGATACACTCCAGAGGTTGGAACTATCGTCATCTTTATCTTTCTTGGTGACATCCTGGTTTCCTACGCTGGGAACGGGCATTGTACATGCCGAAACAGTTCCCGAGAGGCCTCCCGGCTATCTTACCTGTATTACCTCTGCCATGACCAGCTGGCTGCGAAGACTAGCACGATAAAGGTGCATACGAAGGATTGCATGGGATACGTGTGGAGGTGATGCGGAGGTTGACACTCATGCTACCCTGGTTGACTTATCCGCTTGATCGCATGCAAGCGATGTGGAGTAACAATCATGTGCGTCGGCAACAATCTGCGGCAAATACTTTATTCCAAAGGGAACGACCATCACCGACTATCTTGTAATCCGTCTCGTTCATTGTTCGATTCGTCCCCCCCCCGTTCCCCCCACCCTGCGTGCTCATCCTTGCCCCGACAATACAACGTTTCTTTCTTCTCGAGGCCTCGAAAAGCACCACAATCACCAACGCCATCTCGACTCCTACCTGTCGGCTGCCATCATGTACTCCATCAAAAACTCGTACTACCACTATTGGGGTCTCTTTGCCGTTCTATGCAGCACCTGCGTAGTCCTTGTTCAGTTCTTCAAACCTGCCGACTTGAAATGGTCGACAAAGAAATGGGCGATGCCACCGGTGCCACCAGGCGTGCCAGTTTTGGGAAACTTGCCACAGATGATGCAAGCCCGCCGCGGAGCCGTTCATTTCAACAATTGGGTGAGTTTTCAACCCCGTCGAACATGAGGAAAAAGGCGCCTCGATCTAACCATCCGGCAGCTGGCCTCCTTGATACCGTATGGGGAGATGGTGACGCTGCATATGGGATCCCGGACATGGGTTGTGCTCAACTCTGACCGCGTCGTCACCGAGCTCATAGCCAAGCGCGGGAAGATTACCAACGAGAGACCCCATATGCCCGTTGCGAGTGATCTGGTTAGCAATGGAAAGCGCACGGTGATAAGGCAAGAACAGGAGTGGTGGGAGGGACGTCGTGTCATGCATCAGTTGCTCAGCGGCTCGAACCTCAAGGCCTACGCCGGGATGCAGGAGCTCGAGAGCGTCGACATGCTTCGCCGCTATCTCCGAGAGCCCAACCTATGGTTCGCTCACAACTACAGATATTCCACCTCGGTGCTCTACAGGATCGTCATGGGGTACCCGCTGAACAAAACAAAAGCACAGCTCGACGACTACCAGAGGGTGACGATCGAATTCGTCACATCCATCAACCGGAGCTGGGTGGATTTCTTCCCCGCGGTCAGCAAGCTTCCCCCTTTCATCCAGCCCTGGCGCCGTTTCTGGGCGGAGATGGGCTCCTTCCATCGCCGCGTCTTCGCGGAATGGTGGAAACCCATCAAAACCGCCATGACCGACGGCTCCGCCCCGCCCTCGTTCGTCCGCGACGTCCTCATCCATCCGGATACGAGGTACACGGGCGACGACGAAGAGGCCATGTACCTAGCCACGTCCGTCATGGCGGCCGGCGGCGACAACACGCGCATGTCCATCAACACGTTCGTCATGGCCATGGCGACGCGACCCGAAGCCCAGAAACGGGCCCGCGAGGAGATCGATGGGGTGTGCACGCACGGCGAATCCCTCAGGCTGCCCCGCATGTCCGATCTGTCCGAGATGCCCTACGTCGCCTCCATGATCAAAGAGGTGTTGCGCTGGCGGCCGACCGTCCCCGTCATCCCGCCCCACCAGCTCACCGAGAATCTGCCCTTTGACGGGCACTTCATCCCGGCCGGCACGAGCCTGCTGATCAACTCGATCGCGCTGTCAAGCGAGTTCGACCAGGCGCGAGAATTCCGGCCGGAGAGGTGGGTGGACGGTTCGGAAGCGCAGACGACGCACAACTTCTGGGGCTTCGGGGGCGGGCGTCGCATCTGCGTCGGCTGGAAAGTCGCCGAGCACGCCCTCTTCATCGCGTTTGCCCGCCTGCTTTATTGTTTCGAATTGAGTCCGGTGCGTTTCCCCCATTTTGCCTCCTCCCGCACGTGCCTTCCATCCTCGTTCCGAATGCACGGGGCGCTATCTAACGAAGGGGATTGTCTAGAATGGGCCTATCGATGACCGGAAACTCAATCATCAGACCGTCGATGAGCCCTTTCCTGTCAAGGTCACGGTTCGCAGTCCTGAACACGCGAGGCTCGTCGAGGAGGAGGCTTCCAGGTACGAAGCTTCATTCTCTACGTTTGGGGCCAAGTGAGTCTTCACGAAGTGATTTCGGCGATAGCCTCAAGAGTCACCAAATTTTACATGAGTTTTGATCAGGAGCGCGTGAAGATACCGTGTTGTTAGGTAGTAGATAGTAAAGTTTAGTGTCAACAACTAAATGTGATTCTCGCCACTGCTTTCAAGAGAGCATGATAGAAGGCACTCTGTGAGTCGAATACGCTCCATCTCTCTCTCTCCATCGATACCGTTACAATATCTCGACCATTTGCCAAAAAGAAAATAGTAGCAAGTGTAGGAGATCCTTCTTTTGATTGAATATAATGTCGTTTAGATTTAGGGTCAAATTATGACTTAGTAGCAAATCGATTCTGCATTGAGCCGGTCTTTAGCTGAAAGCTGAAACTCTTACACACTGCCGTTTACCGCTTCCGACGGGACGTGCCAGGGTCAGACCTGAGAGATATGCCAAAGATGGCTGAAACCGAAGGATCCGTCTTATCATCTGGATGCCATTCCCGGTCTATCTTGAAATTCAAAGCCGTTTTCGAAATCTATACCAACTAAAGAGCCGTACCAATCAAGAAGGCTGGTTATTGTGCGGATCACCATCATAGCTTGCCCCCGTCGATCTTGACAACGGGCAGCATAGTTGCCTTGCGGTGCGTTTTCCATCTCACCTGCATACCGCAATACTTCTCTACACACACCTTGTCAAAGCTGGTTGGGGTTAAGATTCTCGCATCTGGGTGCGCCAAGACCTCAAAGTCGCTTGCTGTAGTCTGCCCAAGGATAGATAAGCTATTTTGAGCGGTACCGGAAACCCGTCTACCGTCTACCCCTGATCGTTCAGACGCCACCCCGCCCTCCAGCCGAACGGGCCCACCTGCAGGGATGAAGATCCAGCACGGGCTGGCCCGCCATCCTGATCCCTGCGAGATCGGCTTGTGCAATGTGCGACACTTCTAACCCCGCGGATCTGTAGGCCAGCCACCCCCACTTGAGAAACTTCCGCTGTAACCCCCAGTCGTTATCGCCCTTATACCTATTTCGAATTGTGTCTACGACGGTTCGCGCCTCGCAGCCAATGACGTGAATGGGGAATTGCTGTTTACAGAAACTCAGTCGGGGGAGGATGGCGAAGGCTTTGTCGATGTACTGTTGTGTCCTGACGGATTGGGAGATCAGGCCTTCGGAACTTCGGTTGAGAAACAACAGTATAGCAAGCTGGTATAGGTGCATCACCAGCGTCGCATCATCCGAAACATCGTTATCATCATCTGTGATTTCGGGTATCGGTAGGGTCCTGATTCTCCAATCCATTACTCCTAGGAAGCTCTTGTAATCATCCACGTTATCGCTGGTTTTTGATAGGATCGCGTTGCCAGATACTGTATCGCATACTTGGGGCAGCAGATTCAGCATGGAAAAAATAGGCGGCGGTAGATTGGAAATCTAAGATGATCAGATGTCAGATTAACACTTCATGTGGTCGTGTAGCCTTTGTCAGGCACGAACCTGTGAACAGAAGAAGTCTGTTGGGGCTGACGGGAGCCCCGGGGTTCCTTCTCTTTCCCAGTATAGTAGTGAAAAGCGAGCGAGGACATCGTGGTAGTGCACCCAGTCTAGCAGGATGACTGCATCAGAGCCGAGCTGAAGTAGTGTTTTGATAGAGGACGCGTTAACAACCGTCTCGACACCGCCGAGGAATCCCATCCATTCGTCTGAAGAGCAAGATGACTGATGGATCTCAAACGAACAAAGCAGCATCCCTGCGGCAGTATGCTGAATGGCCTCTTTCGCGCCCAGGTTTGACGCAGCTGACCCTTCTGCCAAGCTTCCCAGCGCGGCAATTTTAAGCTCAATGGCTTGGGGCTGCAAGCCGTAGCGATGAAGCGAAGAGAAGGCCAGCAGAGCCTGGAGCACTGCTGCAGCCGCGGCTGTTTCCCCTTCCAGGGCAATTTGAACCAGGATATTCCCGAAGGTGGTGGCGTCGTGGCCAAAGGTAGCCAGGGACGCGGACGCTACACAGCAAACTGCAAATGGTGCACATGAACCCGTCAGTACTTCCTCCCTGAGCAAGCTCGATGGGTAGCTATGCGGAATTTCCACGACATACAGTACTCAAACAGGTCTCGATCAGGAGCCTCCATTTTGAACATTGGTACGCCCAGCAAAGACAAGGTACGCACTGGTGCAGAGCTTGTCAAGCTGTTGTACAGTTCAATATCCCAAGGCGATGTGTGTACAAACCGTGGATCGGAAATTTGGCCTGTTTCGGGGAGCGGCAGAGACGGCGGGGGCGACTTGGAGACGACAGCACGCCGGCGATCGTTCGCACGCGGCCAGGACAGCTTGAGACCGTACCCCTGGCATTTTAGGTCAGATTGAGAGCAGTTCGTACAGTTGGGCCTGGCACCATCGCAACTGATGGCACGACCTGGTCAGGTTAGGAGTCGTCTTCTTGCTTCTCTCCTGGGACCTGTCCTCTACCAACCTTTGCATGTGGCGCAACCGGTGCAGACCGTTGTCATCTTGCCTTCCCGTATGGCTGTGATGGATCAGTCGTGCATAGATAGCCGAAGTACACGATACGATAAGACAGGGAAAAATCAGCGCACCTTTGTGGTGAAGGCATCGTATTTATAAACTTGCCATTTCTACGAATTCGATATTACCCTGCATCATATGGACCCGTGCATGCTCGCAAAGCGCGTTGTTGGGCGTCCATGGGATTTAAGCCTTGCTCACTGCTGATAAGGATTGCGGGTCCACCCCTACCCTGTTACGGAACATGTGCGGCCCCACGCGGGTCGGATACGTAGCGCTGAACCGAAGCTTTTATAGTGGGGGTACACTACGGAGTGCCCCCCTGCTTGCATTGTAGGGAAAGGTCGGCTGTGATCAAAAACCTACAGGGAGGGCACCCCGTACGTGTACCCCCCTTGTATATGAAACATTCATGCGTAGTTGTTCCATCCTTCCAAGCCATGCTACGCTCCTGAGAAGGAGGGGAGAGAGAGGACTGTGTACAGTGCCCTCTCCCCCGGTTCAAGTATGTAGCATCGAATTCTAGCCAATCCGATCTTCAAGAAAAATCACTTACATGGTAAATTTTCATGATAAGCTGAGGAATGATGACAACAGCAAGTGCGGGCCGTTGCTGGAAAAAGGATCCAGCCGCATAAGCGCTAGTTACGTCCACTCGCGAAAGGGTCAGCTCTACGAACAATGCTTTTCTTATGTTAGGATTCAGCTCCATAAGCCATTGTTCTGTCGTGTTGGTTTTCAAGCCTCTTTCCATATTCCCTCATCATGGCTTCCCCTAATTGGCTCATACTCAATCTCAATTGATACATATTCGTAATGTGGCGCCAGGAACGTGCTATGCTGACCGGCAGTGGCTTCAAGAGGATCAAAACCTATGGCAAGGATTTTGGCGGTGATTCGGAATGAAGACCATAAAATCAGACGTGGTGTCTGTTGTGTTGCAGGAGAGCGAGCATCTCGTTCAACATTGTACCATTGTGGCCATAATAGGACTAGAACAAAGCAAAAATGGTCTCTCTCAAGTTCTTTATCGTTGCTTATGGCCTCACGCTCCTACCGGCTCTCGTAACCAGTTCTCCTATTGTCCCTCGTTATTTTGAGAAAAAGCTGTTTGCAAAAGACTGTGAGGCTATGAAGGCGCGAAAACAAACAACCAAGAGAAAAAAGGGGTGTAGAAACACAGATGTAGAATTAGACGCTGAGGAGGCCAAGAGTAATGGAGGCCTCCTCGAGGATGTGACGTCAGCTCGGCCCACCACGCTAAAAGCTCGGCGCTTGAAAATTTGCTCGGCCCACTACCGTAACGCTCCGCCTACCACTATAATACTCAACTTATTATAAAAAATATATAATTCTAAAATAACCCTAAAACTATACTCTATAGCCCTAATCTAACTAACCTGGACCCTAAACTAATTCTAAACTAATCCTAAACTAATCCTAAACTAACCCTAAGCTAACCCTAACCTAATCTTAAGCTAATCTGAACGTGTTCTGAACCTATTAGGAATTCTAAAAGGTCTAATAGGTTCAGAACACGTTTAGATTAGCTTAAGATTAGTTTAAAATTAGGTTAGGATCTTAATAGCTTAGCCAACTATAGTATTACTCAGTCAACTATAGTATTACTAAGTCAACCAAGCCCCACCAGGCTTACTAACTAGCGTTGGTGGGCCAAGCTATTAGCGTGGTCGGCCGAGCTACATCCTCCTCGAGGATAAGTACGAGGGCGGCTGCCAAGGCGCTATCCCGATAAGGATAGTCTGATCACGTGATGGGATCATGTGATCAGTATCTACAGCATGAAGCGGAAGAGCTCTTGAAACCATTCAACGCCATTGGTGCTATCGCAGAGAATATGATTGACCTCTCATACCCCGCGATATCTGATATCACCAGTGGAGACTGTTTTTCTGGCAACTATGCCATCTCCAGTGTCATGACACTAGAATATAATGCCACAGCGGAACGTGCACTTTACAGTCATTTTGTCGCAAAGGTGAACGAATACCCCGAGCTTGGTGCCACCGCTCATCTCTGGTACGAAGGCTATTCGACTGCCGGATACCAGGCTATTCCTTCCGAGTCCACCGCTTACCCGCACCGCGAAGAGAACCACATAATGTAAGTCATCGTCTCTCCGTGCAACAGGCACGTATCACGTTATACGCGATTGGGCAGACTAACCTGTATCCTTATAGGTTCTTCGCCGCTGCAGTACCAGAAGGATCCGACCTGACGGATGCGGCAAATACGTGGGCCAAGGAGTCAACGGACATCTGGAACGGTGGCCAGCCCGGTCGTCAGCCGAGGTTGTACGTAAACTACGCCATGGGCCATGACTACGAAACACTCGAGTCTATCTATGGTTATGAATCGTGGCGCTTGGAAAGACTGCGCTCGCTTAAGGCTGCATACGATCCAGAGAACCGTTTCCGCTTCTTTGTTCCTATCATATCAAATTCAACATCATAGAGTCAAACTGTTATAGACTCTTTCATTTCATAGACACAGGCGCTTTTACAAGCGCATTCATGTATAGACACTTTCCTATCATAGGAGTTTTCATTCTTAGAGATAATTTGCACAAAGACATTGTAATATTCATGATGACGTTTATGTCTTGTCATCCCAATGATTAACTGGCCTAGTCACTGATCAGTATAAGATACTGAGATGATTATTTCTTTTCCCGCTGGGGGATCAAGTTATTATAAGAACTATCATCCCAGCGTTTGATTTACATTACCCAAAAAGTCTGTTTCTAACAAATATTTTCATCTCACAACTAGTTTGCTTGTATTTTGCATAATGTTCATACAAAAACTTGAATCCTCAGATGGCATCCTATTCGTTGCTGTGCCAACCAGTGAAGCCGCACTTTTCTTTTTTTTGTGATACCATCACCTGCTAAGACATTAATCGCGTCCTGGTAAGATTTCAAAAAAGTATGAATGCGCTGAGCCGTCTCCCAGTCTTTGCTGATCAGAAGGCTCTCACCATTGAAGATCCGAGGGCGCATGGCCGACTCCCTGAATTGATGGGTGCGCTTCGAGATGTTCTACTCCGCGAATTGCGCCTTGTATTCGCTGGTGAAGATATTTAGGTAATCGTGGAATCCCAAGGCACACTGGATCTTACAGAGCTGAGACAGTCACTGTGTATCGGTTTCGACAATAGATTTTGTATAATTCAGTGGTGACAGATCCAGATGCGTTTTTTCATGTTCTGTATATCGTATCAGTAGTCCCACGCCTAGGACAGCATGTCTATGACATCTTCCGTCCAGACATAGCTAAGGAAATGACGGAATAGGCGTTGGTGGTAGAAGGGCTCGTTATAAGACTTCGGGAGCGTTAGAGAGCCTACATCTTTGGTACACCTATTCACATCAACTACACCAATGGAAATCTCATTATATAGACTCATGCCCTCACTAGTGTATATAGCATACAGGACCATCTCCTTGCAACCTCAAATTTCAGCCATATCTACATCAATGAGTGCATCTGGTGTACTGCATCGAGAAGCCTTAGGTCTACACCCATTGCTTGTTTCCAAGATGCAAGACAAACGTACCACCATCCCCATTCTCGATGCTAGCCTTTTCCCAGACCGACCTCACCGCCCGGACGGATTCCTCTGTAGAGATTGGGCCCTTGAAATGGGGCGCATAGGCTGCAAGCTTGCCTATAAACCCCATCAAGCCCTGCGTCTCTTCTGGACTGACTGTGGGCATGCATTAACCAAAATGTCCCAGATGTTTCAATCGTGAAGACAGACGTGGATACATACCATTTGCATAGTGGCCCACCTCCACGACTCCCGGGCTGATAGACATGAACAGCACGCCGTCTTTCTTGTATTGCGCGTTGAACTTGGCGACAATGACGTTCATGGCAGCCTTGGAGGCCGCGTACAAAGAACCTATATCAATCTCGACAGCGTTGGTCAAGTCGATATCGGCTAAACCCGTGGAAATAGTGATGACCTTCTTGACCTTGCCCTTCAGGACGAGAGGGATGAAGAGGTTGAACAGGTGCACGTTGCCGATGACGTTGGTCTGCCATAGCTGCGAGGAAACAGCCTCCAGCTCCTCGACCTTGTCGCTCCTGTTGAACACATAGCGTTAACCACAGACAAGCCCGGACAATAGTCGGAAGGAAGTAGACCTACAATGCACCGATAGGTCCAAAGCCGTCCAAGTAGGACACGAGGCCTCCGCTGGCAACCAGGTAGTCGATGCCGCGCTCGCCAACAATCTTGGCAGTGTCGGCAGCGGCTTGCTTCAGGCTGGCGTAGTTGGTGAGGTCTGCATGGACGATGTGGACATTGGAACGGTCGCCCAGCTCTGCTGCCACCTTCTTCTCGGTCACGTCCTTGTCGCGGACCAGACCGACGAACAGGTTGTTCGGGTCTTCGGAGAGCTGCTTAATGAACTCGAACTAGGCTGGGTTAAGCAAAGGCAATGCGCAGCAAGGGCATAAGGCAGACTCACCCCGATCCCCCTCGACACCCCGGTAATGACGTACACGGACATATTGAGTGATTCTAGCTTGGATGAGTTGGTGTGGAACGCGACGTGATTATGTTTGAAGTGGTTAACAGATATAGAACGGAATATAAGTCGTTGTTCATTGATTAATAATTCAGTATATTTGCCTCGCCGTGCATGATTGTGCATGATTGTGCATAGTTGCCCGGAATCTCACTTGGCATAACACTTGCATATTCTTTGTCCAAGGGTCATCAGCACGGACCTGACCTACCCCGCTTGAAGGGTATACTCATTGTTACTGTTACAAACCTGAGATGTGGGCGGCACGACGTTTAAGAGCGACGGACCACATCACTCGCCATGCAGTAATATCCTACTATGCCAAGGCACTAGAGAGGTAATTACATTACGTGACAAGTCCCATAGGAAAAGAGATGCTAAGTATCTGGGACTTGGGATACTATAAGAATCCCACAAGTCCTATAACTGAGACTCTTAGGACACTATGGGATTTATAGGATACTCTGAAGTATATAGTCTAAATATAATAGCCCTTATAGCTCTCGTGTTTAACCTTGTT
>JAGQEM010000192.1:0-59471 GCA_019202945.1 Corynespora olivacea
TTCCCTATTCACTGGCTCATTTTCTAGCCCTATAGCTTTTAAATTGACTAAGTTATCAATTTTTAAAAAAGTAGACTTTTTCGATGTGGTTTTTTTTGTGTCACCCCTCTGTAGTATGCTCATAATCTCACCAAGGCATGCTATGGATCGCTCGGATATGCTGTACATCTATTCTATAAGCTCCTGGGAATAAAGACCCCCTGTGGATAAGAAGTTTCCTAGCATGCGCATCTTCCTACCTGTCAACTATCGATGAATATAAAGATATGCGCTTTATCTGTAAATCTTAACTGCCTATTAACTTGTCTCAATTTATGAAATTCAACTCGACCTGCGCGATGTTCTCAGAGAGATCTCTGGCTTCAACGTAGAAGCTTTGTACAGCACGCGCAGAACGGACGAAGGACCTGCCGTTCCTATACCGAAGCTCAAGAACAGTGAAGATATTTCTAGAGTTTATAAGAGTGAGCACGAGATCGACTACACCTAGTCTTCAAAGCAATCCACACCCCCATAACGCGACAGCCATCAAGAATCAAATCCACCTATGAACATCTGCCAATATAACGGTAAAGTCGGTGTTCTGATGGAATGGAAAGGGGGAAGCATAAGTTGGCAGACAGAAGTGGGTGGTGGTGCACTTGATCGCCAAAACTCGCCCATCAGCACCCGTCTTCGTTACATTATTTTGATCCATCATTAAAAGCACAAGCTTCACTAGCGAATAATCAAGCTCGACTAAGCAATAAATTCCATCTCACTCCAAACTCTCCATCCGCAGTACTACAGCTCTCATGACTATCCATTAGAATACAGCATAGCCCCCCCGGGTATAGCCCGACCTAGCCTGAAGCGGGAAAGCATCCCTAACCGAAGATCAAAGATAGAAACATGCGCTGTCAGCACAGTCATGTTTCTTAATTGCGGCTGACGCTAGAGCTACCCCGAGTGAAGAAAAGAGTATTGGACGTACGAAGGCGAAACTGGACGGAGGTAACGGTGGACAATGCAAGGGCAAGGGTCCTCGACTCGAAGCGACCAGTCCACATTGCGTGATCAGATCATGTGGCGCACTGAGACTGTTGTATAGAGCAAGATAACGCAAGCAGAGTATTGGAATAGTGTGATGCTTTATAGATTACAGTTCTGTTAAGCACCCAAGGTGCGGGTTCTGAAAGAAAGCTTTGGTCCTTGGACGACATGCGCTTGGACCTCGCTGAAAACCGTCGTGGTCAGCTCGGTAGAAAATCCGGTGACTTCCAAATACACTCCTCTCCTAGCTCGCATAAACGTTACATGAGGAACGCCCGCTGAGACATACTTCCTCAGCCCGTACTCGAAAACCCAATTCTCCAGGTCGCACCAGGTACTCTACCCAAACGCTTGACAAAAACACAGCCTATTTGTCACGGCCCAGGGCGCCTCTTGATTAGTTTGTTTCGGTGTTCGGGCCCGGAGGAACTAGCCTCCGGGCCGCACTCACAATAATTCTGCTATAATGTAGGTAGCCTAATACAATAATATAACTTTTCTATTTATATAGGTCCTCTTTATTACCCGTAATACTATTTGAACTCCCTTTGTAATGCAATGGTCGCACATGACCCCGTCAGTCTGAACCATGTGTTTGATTACGCTTTCTCGTCCAACGCATCCCGGCTTTCAAAAAAGCCCTCCATTCGCCACCGCCATGCTTGCATGTACTTCGCGAGCCGTTCGTCCTGGGGGGACCACCACTTATCGTGTAAGCTTTTGACGCCGCCTTCCAGATCGTCGAAGTTCGGGTAGTGCATGTTCCACGTGTTCGCGAGCTGTGTCCACGACATGCTACCTTCGCGGCGGTGCGCATAGTTGAGCAGATTTTGTTCTTGCAGGTCGGGATTGAAACGGTCGGGGATCTCGAGAACGGAGAGGTAGTAGTTGAGCATTTCGAGCGCGGGCTTGAAGACGAAGAATCCTCCGTTTAGATAGTTGATGTTGGGAAAGTCGTGGTTTTCTTCCGTGGGAGGGTAACCGTGCTCTTTTTTCATCTCGGGTACGCCTGCAAACGAATAGTTGGACGGGAGCGTGGCTTCGTCGGGCTTGACAGCATCGCCAGTCTTGTTGACAAGTGTTTCCTGCAGCTGGACGGCGGGGTCGGAGAAGATTCCATCGAGCGATTGGACGAGGACAGTGTCGCCGTCAAGCAATGCGATGCGCTCAAACTGCGTGAGCTCCCACAGTCGCAGTTTCGTCATGATGCCTTCCCACGTACTCACGCTCGTCTTGGCCCAGTCGGATTTGATGGACTCGCCGATGATGACGACGGCGCCATCTTTCCGGAGTCGCTCGCGTTGCGCTTCGGGAACCTTGTCGGTACAGAGGACGATGAAGGGTATAGAGGGGTCACTTGATCGGGTGTCGCTTGCGTGGAGAAGCTGGTAGGTGAGGATGCGCACGCCGAGGAAGTATGGGTCGTCGACGGTCGCGTCTGTTTTGCTGGATAGGAAAGTAGCAAATGCGTATTTTGACTCGATATGGGCGAGGTCCTGGTACTTTGCCTGGGCATGACTCTTGTAAGGAAAGTGGCTCTTTGCCTTGTCGGCTACTTGACAGACGACAGCATCACTGTAGACGTCACATGAGCTGGGTATCGGGGTGTAGAAGAGAAAGACGATGACAATGAGAGAAGCGATGGAGAATAGAAGTGGTTTGGAGCGAAAGGATGAGCCGCTCAGCATGGGAGAGGACGGTGGATAATAGGCCATTTCTGGCAATGCAAAGCTCGATGGGTGTTTGGTGAGGGGAGGTGTAGCTAGACGTAGTAGCCTTGCAGATAACGGGGCAGTCGGGGCAATAAAGAAGGCGCAAGTATTGAGACGTTTGGTAAACCGCACAGGCTTAGCGTAACCAAACCGATTATTACGGGCGCATTATCGAGGAATGGCTTAGTGACACCGCGTTGGGGGCACGGAGCGTGGGCCTCTTTTTCGTAGTGCTACTTGACCAAATAGGCCGCACCCAAAATGGCAAAACACGCATCGAAAGAATCGTGGCCAAGCACGCCGCCCGCCAAATCGACGTCGAGCCAAACACGACATGATGCTGGTTTACAGCAGTGACGGTGGCACCGAGTGCAGCCACATTGCCATCATGCAGCTGTGCACAGGAAAGGGAGGCAGAAGCGGTATGGGAGACGCGCGAGGCATAAATAAGCAAGGAGACGAGGAAGGGGATATGATTGAGGCTTGGAGACGAGGTCGTGGTTGAGCAACCCAAGCTGAGATAACCAGTGAACCGTGAAACATTCCACGCAGTAACTCCTTTGCGACTAGAGCATCGGTAAGAGCTGCCTAGTCCCGTAGATCGCTACCGCCACGCCCCCCATTCCTGTGTAAGACATGTCACATAAGCTGTTGATGTTGATTTTTGGACTGGATCTTACCGGTACACTTTACGTGCGGCGATATCAAACTGCACCAGATGATGTGCTTTGCAGCAACGAGTGACCATATCAGATCAGATGAGGCTGATCGTAAGGCATCTATTGTACGGATCCGCTCAGGATCGTGAGTAGCTACCTAGCTAACTAATAAAGAAAAACTCTGATTGAGCACGGTCCTAGTTCTGGTGGCCCGACCACCAAAACGCTGACAAACCTGAAAACAGGCTATCGTGGCTGATTCAGAGGCGTTTCACCTGACAGACCACAATCCCTTTAACGATCATCTTATCGTCGATGGCGAGCTCGGGATTTGGAAAATGACTGTACACACGCCGCATTCCGGGTGACGATCAAAGGCTCGAATCCGGATCGGAGGAAAAGACGGCGTGTATACGCCATGGCCGCAAGCAGGATGGCATGCAGATACTGGTTTCAAGATCGATCCGCCAAGTTATCCTCTGGGGTGGCGGTTCCCACCGTCCACCCATCGACACGCCTCACCCCGCCGTGATAACGCATCCGGTCACCAAACTCAAAGCCTGGAATGTGAACGAGGGATTCGTGACCGGGTTTGCAGAACTGAAGAAGGCGTAGAGTGGCAAGTGGCTTGATTTTGCGAACTTGCATATTCATTTTGTGGACAATAAGTTGGTGAGGTGGAAGTGGGAGGTTGGAAGCGTCGCCATGTGGGATAACGGGTGCGTAATTCATAGGGTGATCCCGGGAAAGTACAAAGAGGGAGAAGGCAAGGGTAATAGCGTAATCAATGGCTATGAAAGCGTGAATGGAAGGAGTGAGAAGGTCTAACTGTCAAGGTTTCTGTCGGTGTGCCGTGAGGGGAGTCTGTTCCCGAGAATTCATGCAACAACGTAGTCTCGAGCATCAAGACACATGCTTTTAATCAATCAAGAAAGACAAATGTTGGGGAACTCGAACATGTCATTGACAACACAGTTCGGCCAGGATGTGTGACACAAGAAAGATGCTGAATTCCAGTCTCACCAAAAGCAAACGCCAGACCATGCAATCGTGACGTGAGAGGCGTACAAGTACAAAGGAGCAATATTATCTTCGCCTGGGGAGAAAAACATCGCTGGAGTATGTGTGCAACAGAGATGTCAAAATCTCGCCCATCTACACTCCGAAAACTTCATTATCATGATACATCTGAAACGGGCGCCACGGGTTCCACCTTGATATCCGGCGGTGGAGGTTCGTAGACGGCCTCGTCGTCGTAGCCTGCTGGTCTGCGCACAGGAGGTGGGTGCTCCCTCTCTTCGTAGTACACGTACTCGGGGTGGCCGCCAGCATAACGGCTCGGCGGAGGATCGTAAGAGATATAGCGCACTTCCGGTTCATGGCCCTGGTATCGAGATGAAGTATGCGACGTGTAAGCGCCACGTGGGGGATAAGGCTCCCGAGGCACTCGAATGATCTCATACTCCTGAATTCGATGCCCATGTTCATCGTAATAGACAGGCGCAGGACCACGCGTGTCTTCCGGGTAGTCTGCGAAATGGTATCGGGGCGGAGACCGGGGTTGGTATCTGTCCTGCACCGAGACATATTCTCGATGAGCTAATCGCCCTGAAGGAGCATCTTCCGCTGGCCCTCGCTCCACGCTATGATCCCTGGAAAATGCTGGATCCTGATCCGTGTTTGATTGTGGAGTCTCCTGTAGGTCGATCCGGCGTCGTTGTTCTTCATACCTTTTGCTCTGCGAACGACTGATACTGGCACCACGTGAGTAGGGCTCATCGCGAGCAATGCTCATGTACCTATAGTAGCGTGAGGGAACATGATCATGGTGCCTGTCCCTGCGCCTTTGGGGCCCTGTTCGCCTAAGACCACGTCCAGAGTCGGGTGTGTGATTTTGGCGGCGGTCCAGGCGACGTTCCTCGTACCTCGAACCGTTGGAAGATGCTGCGGGCTGATGTAACCCGTTCAAGCGGCGTTGATCTATTGGCCCACTCAAGGGGGCCTGGCTGGCAGGTGAGGGTGTGTACCGTGATCCATTGTCGAAATCCAGCTCTGCCCGAGGCAAATTTCCAAGTTCGGGTTGTTCATTCGTCGGCGGCCGACTGGGTATGAACTCTTCGAGGAAACGGTCTGCCTCCGACTTTTCTACTGGCGGGTTGCGCTCCTGTCGAACAGGCTCTCTGGCGTGCCGGTACTCCAATGGCTGGCCGGTTTCTTCCATGTATCGCACATGGCGAGACGAGGGCCTACGTTCCTGGGGGTACGTTCCTTCACGTAGTTGCGCTGTCATTTCATCATTACTTGAATGGTGGAAAGGCTCCTCGTCCCTGTACATGGAGCGTCGTTCATGATACTCCTCATAATGTGGCCCAGGTTCACGCATCCTTCTGGAATTGGTCGCATACTCCAGAGATTCACCGGGCTGGTAAGGTTCGCGACCTGCATGTTCCCTGGGAAGCTTAAAGCACAATGCGTCAGTTCCGGCTGCGCGATCTGGGCCAATTGAAGATGCACCTACATAATACTCGGGCTCTGCGTAGTGACGTACTTTACGTTCCGTTGGCGGAGGACTACTTCGATACGAATGTCTCTTGTTAGCGTGTGGAGCCGACTGGTGTGTTGAGCTTGAAAGTGCTGGCCTCTGTGGATCGTACTCATCCTTTGAGGGCTTCGTAGGCCGCGGAGATCCGGTGTACGGTGAGGCCAAAGAAGAAGAAGGACCGGATTTGTCGGCAACAGGTCCAGATGTTCCGCCCTTCGACACTCCGTGTAGGTCATTCAGTACAGACTGTGCAGGAGAATGTGTGCCCTTTCCATTTATCACGCCTATCTTGGGCAAAGGAGTCGGAAAAAGCGTAGGAAAAACGGTGGCAACCATGAGGAGCTTGTCGTCATCCATTCCAGGTGCATGGATGAGGCCAGAAATCGAGCGATCACTCGGGAGCTCGATCATGTCTTCCTTCCAATCTCTGGATGTTCGTATATGGCTGTTCACATAGGACGAAGCCTGGGTACCTAAATGCTGAGATTTGAAGTGAGAGAATAGGGCTAGCGCCGTGAACGCTCTTCTTTCTTCTTGGCCGGATCGGTTTTCTGGATATTGGTCCTGGCAAGCTTTGCAATAAATGCCCGATGCACCTTTCAGCGCACGGGGGATCCTGTGGTTGGAGAAGGCATCAATGAAATGGTTCAAAGTTGGTTCGTAATTGAACTCGACGTAAAACTTTGAGATGACACGCTGCAGCAGAACGTATATGCGGAGGTTGTTCGGTAGACCTTCGATTCCAGAGGTCTGTTTCCAGATGGCCTGGATTATGCCGATGACGGTACTCACTTGCTTGTCATAGAGACTCGTACGATGATCGCTCTCATCAGCCTTGGGTAACGTGTCATGCGTAGTGGGTACATGATGCTGTCCAATTGGAAGTGTTGCCACGACCGGATTGGACAGGGCTGGGGAAGCCATGTATCCATTCCCTGGCTGAGGGCCGTAGCTTGGTGCTGCCATGGGCTGGTATTGATAGGCGTCCGTCATTCCATATGGTTGGCCGTAGTCATAGCCTGGAGTCGCCGTGGTGTGCAACTGTGGTGGAGCAAATGGTCCGTTGTAGTGGCCAGTATAGTGATAGGGGCCCGGGCTGGCCTGGGGTAGATGGGCTTGCATATGTGGAGTAGAGGTGGCCGCGCGGGAGTACCCACCAAAATACGGGCCATAGGCGTGGCCCGGTGCATTTGGAGCGACATGGTATGCATTCTTTACGGAGATGGGATCTGGATGGAACGGGGTTTCCTTGGGCCACTCAGCTTCTCTCCAGGCGACAACAATGTTGCCAACGCTGAATGCATTAGTGTGCTTGGCTCCAAAATGCTGGATGACACCTTCAAATCCGTAGTATTTGAAGTTCCCTTCACATCCTTGACCATGGCAAAGGAAAATTTCTTTGCGGTACTGCTCCGTTAGAGGCTTCACCTTGTTGTCATAGACCCATTTCATGTTCTCCAAGATGAGTTTGGGTCTATCCGTGTCGCCGGCGTCCCTCCGGTGGGTCTCCCCTAGGAACATGCGGCGCACATGCATCAGCAGGTCGACAGCGAGCTTGGGGCTGTTCTCGTAAGTAACCGCTCTGCCCTGGTCCCAATCCTGGTTGACAAAGGCATCGGCAATAGCGCCAAGTTTCTCGCGAACCGGTCGTTGCGCTTCATCCCATTCTCTGTCCATGACCTCTTTGGCTTCTTTGGAGTTGGTTTCGAGTGGTCGCCGTTCGGGCATTTTCGAGTTGGGCGCGACGCGTGACACGTGGTCCACTTCGGCTTGTTGGGCAGCAGGGAGTTGGGCAAGCAGGCGAGGTTGCAGCATACTCCACGCATAATCCGTCATTGGCTGGGAGATTTGGAGAGCAGCCTTGAACGAGTCCATGTGGCGCAGTACGTTTGGTGGGATTGGGGGCTGCATGTGCTGGCATCGACGCTCGATGTCGGCCTTGCGCGTCGCTTTTGCTTCATTCACATCGTGCAGGTTCCTCTCACTGCGGCCTGGCTGCACACTTCCACTAGGGACTGGGTGGGGGGTGTACTGGTGGGGAACGGTGGGTGGTCTCGACATCAGGTAGTGCGCAGGGGTAGCTACAGGTGTTAGGCTGGTGCGGGGAGGAGTGCGGTTCAAGCGCTGAAGCAAGCCGACGTCTCTGGCAAAGCTCGATGCAAGAGGAGACTTACCCGCTGGTACCGGAGCGTAGAGGAGGGGCGATGGCTCCTGGCGTACAGGCGATTGAGACGCCTCTTTGAGCGATACCGGGGCGGGCGAGAGCGCAGCAGATGCCAACGAAGCTGCTCTTTTCGGCTCGTGATGATCCGACCACCACCGGTATTTGACCTCCCAGCGCTCCCAGTGCTCCACCATCTTCATGCGCTCGCTGCCACGCGCGTCCAGGCCCTTGGACCACTCTTCGGCTGCAGCGGTACCCAAACTGAGCGCCTCGCCAAGCTCTTTCGTAATCTCCTCCACATGCTTCCTGTAGTAGTACTTTGCGATTTCGACACCGGCGGGTGTTGTGGCGGCTTGCAGTGTATAGGCGGGGACGTAGTGGTAATCGTCGGTGACGAAGGCGAATGGCAGGGCGGGTCGAGAGACCGAGGCGGACGAGAAGAGAAGACTGGCATCCTGCGCTGATCAGAGAGCTTCGTCTGGCCGGGAGCAATCCACCTACCGTCTGGCACTGCTCCATCATACACGGGCCGCACGCCCTTATTCCGAACGGCCATATTGTGCGCACGCCGTTTGCGCCAGGCCCCTTTTGCCAGATCTTCTCCCCGGGGGTGAAGGCGCCCTCTTTCCGGCAAAACTGGCAGGTTTTGGACCACACTAGCTGCCACATCTGCAGCTCCGACCATCCTGGGAGAGGCTTTGGGGGCTTGACGGGCAGCGCATTGCGGGCAGAGGCCCAGAGAGACTCAGACTTTAAGAGACGCAGCGACCCAGAAGCTGGGTCGGAAGGTGAGACGGCAGACACGTCTGTGAGATAGGAATGAAATGATCGATTGACTTTGAGCAATCGACCGAGGTCATGCAGAGAACAGGAAAGAAAGACATGCTGCCACACCGCTGGTGGAAGACCAGCGCATGGCGGGAGGGTGCATGGCAGCGGAGAGGGAGAGGCGCGCCTGCGCTTCTTCGGCTCGGTCGCCGTGAGGTCGGCGGCCTTGCGCTTTGCAGGGCTGGGAAGCTCCTCGGATGGCGGTGGTGGTGGATGCGGCGTGGGCTTCTGTTCCGTGTCGTAAAAGTCCACCGAGGAAGGCGTGCTGGACTCGCGCTCGTCCATGGCGCCCTCTTGCCGGGCCAAGTTCACAGGCGGCCCGTCATGTTCTCGGTGAAAAGCAGCAGGCAGAGGATGGCGACATGGAACCGTGGGCCGTGGGCAGCGGGCAGTGGGCCGTGGGCAATGGGCAGTGAGCTGTCAAAGTATAACGGCGGAGAAACAGGCGGTGCGGCAAGCAGGGCAAATTGCCAAATTCCAAGCCGGTTCAGTTGGGAGCAAATTCCACGTGCAAGAACGGACAGGGTCGGGAATGGACGGCGATGTCGACGTGAAGTGCGAATGCAGATGCGGACATGAATCTGAAAGTGAATGTGGACGTGGAAGTCGATGTGGACAAGAGGGCCTGGGAGCCAACCGTGGAATGAGGCGGACGGCCTGTCGCAGCACGTGACCGGTGATGACGAAGGTGCTGGCTGCAGACAATACATCGTACATACATATATGCACTGCACATATACTGCACACGTACTCGAAGAATCCTCTGTGGGTGCTCGTGCTCGTGCTCGTGCTCTCACTCTCACCCTCGCCCTCGCCCTCGCCATCATCTCCGCCCCCCCTCCCAACCTCCACCGTCTGCGCCCGACCCCCGCACATCCGCACCGCACACCCGACACACAATGGCCACCCTCAACACCTCGAGCAACGGCCCCAACATCACACGGAGCTACCAGAATGTCATCAATTCTCCGCCGCCCTCGGGCCCACAGGCGAACTCGCCCACGTTTGGTCAATGGGCGGTCTTCACCGTCGCTGCCCCGCTGGTCAGTGCGTTCCAGCAGGACGGCGGCAAGGAGAGCGTCTTGAAGGTACAGAGCACCGGAGGTACGTTGGAGACGGAGCCGGCCACGCATGCAAGGCCTCGTTTGGCTGCGTTCGCTGCACAGCCAAAAACAAAAAGCGATGCAGGCTGACCAGCACAGAGGGCGAGCTCGTGGACCTGCTCGACGACTTCTCCGACGGCCGCATACAGTTTGCCTTTCTCAAGGTCAAGGATCCCAACACGGCGCTGCCCAAAAATGTGCTGATTGCCTGGTGCGGCGAGGGCGTGCCGGAGAGGACCAAGGGCTACTTTGGCAGCCACCTCGGCGTCGTCTCCAAGCTGCTTCACGGCTACCACGTCCAGGTCACGGCTCGCTCCGATGCCGACCTCACGCCCGAGAAGATCATCCAGAAGGTTTCCGATGCATCCGGCGCAAAATACTCGGGCGGTCCCAACATCCCCTCGGCCCGCCCTCCGCCGGTGGCTGCGAAGAAGCCCGTCTTCACCCCGACCCGCGTGGGCGGCGGCGGCGCCTTCAACCCGCTGGGACGCTCGAGGGCGCCTGCAGCGCAGGCGGATGCGGATGCCGATGGCTGGGGCTCCGATGCGCCGCAGCTCGAGAGGACGCAGCTCGAGAAGGTCCAGTCCGCGTACAAGCCCACCAAAGTCAACATGGCCGAGCTGACCTCGAGGCGAGACGAGTCGTCGAGCTCGACCCCATCGCAGAACGACAGGCCCGAAGTCGTGAGGGGGGCCTATCAGCCCATCGGCAAGGTCGACATCGCCGCCATCCGAGCCCAGTCGAAGAATGCAAGCCAGGACGACAGGCCCACGGTGGTCAAGGGCGCATACGAACCGATCGGCAAGGTCGACATCGCAGCCATCCGGGCGAAAGCCCAAGGCGGCCCTCCTGCCTCGTCCAATCGCGGCAACGACGATGCTGAAGAAGCATCCAGGTCTCTCTCCGAGCGCTCGGGCGCCTTCAACCAGCAGCCGGAACGTCTTACAAGCCTGCCCAAGCCCAAGGTCGCGAACAAGTTCGGCGGCGCCAGCGCATTCACCGGCACCAAAGCTCCTACCCCCAACGAATTCGGTACCAAGTCGATTGCCGCCACCGCGCCCATAGGAACCGCAAGTAAAACGTTTGCCGATCAAGGAGGAAAGACTCCGGCGCAGATCTGGGCGGAGAAGAAGGCCGCCCAAGGGCAGCCGGTGAAATCGCCGGGCGTCCCCACACCCTCCCTCCAGGCACAGCAGAGCGGCGAGGGCGGCTGGAGGAGCGGCTACACGGGCAAATCGTGGGCACCTGTGCAAACCACGCGTACCGGACAGTCTGCTACCAGCAATCTCAGCGAGCAACGCACCGGCGAACCTCAGCAGGAAGAGCCTGCGTCTCCTGCCGGTGGTATCAACGCTCTCAAGGATCGCTTCAAGGGCGCAGCACCCATGGGGGCACCAACCTCCCGCCCAGTCCCTGAGCCCTCTGATCCCAGCCCGCCGCCTATGGATTTTTCGAGCAAGCCAAACGCTGGAGTCCGAGGCGTTCCAATGCCAGGCCTGCCGAGTCGACCTGCTGCGCCCGAGGAGGATGACGTGCCGGCTGTCCAGCATCAACGCCTCCCCTCACCACCTCCGCAGCCCCGCAGCCCCTCGCCCGAGCCGTCTGGATCGCCTGTACGCATTGCTATGCCTGTCGCTCGTGGTAGAGAGCCGGAAGAGCTTTCGCCTGCTGAGAACAAAGCCCCCCCGATGCCAACCCGTTCTCTTGATCAGGCTGCCCAGCAGGCTCGTGATGTCTCCCCAGAGCCGCGCGTGGAAGCCAAAGACCCAGCTCGCGGGGCTGGCGCTGCTGTTGCTGCCGCCACCTTTGGAGCTGCTGCTGTCGGCGCTGGTATTGCGGTCGCTGCGACGTCCGGGGGTGGAGGTGGAGGTGGTGGTCAAGGTCAGCGTGCGCTCGTCCAGTACGACTATGAGAAGGCCGAAGACAACGAGATCGAGCTACGGGAAGGCGAATATGTTACCAATATCGACATGGTCGATGAAGACTGGTGGATGGGTACAAATGAGCAGGGCGAACAAGGTCTTTTCCCGTCCAATTACGTGGAGCTAGTTGAGGGCGACGACGATGCGGGCGCAGGAGCTCCACCGCCATTACCTTCGCATCCTGCTGCTGAGGAGGAACCGCCGCAGCCCGCCGCCCCCGCCGGCGCGACAGCTACGGCACTTTATGACTACGATGCTGCGGAGGACAACGAGCTCAGTTTCCCTGAAGGCGCTACGGTTGTTTCTGTTGTAAGTACGCACAGTTGCCTCGCCAAGACGGCTGCTTACCATTACAGGAATTCCCCGATGAGGATTGGTGGTTTGGCTCTTACAACGGCGCTTCGGGCCTGTTCCCTGCAAACTACGTACAGTTGGATGAGTAGAGCACACGTTGCTGAGATGGCTCATGCGAGTATGGATCACAAGTGTAGTGTTGTTGAGATCACTTCGAGCTTGCCGCACCTCGCGTAGCATCTCGAAGATTTGCAGAGAACTGCTGCGGAACCCTAATTTGGGAATGACTTTTGACACCTCAATTAGGGAACCACGGCGAAGTAGACCGTAGTGTTTTGGGCGGTGTGCTATCTTACAGGGAAAAGTCGAATAGAAGCGCTATCATTGGCCGGATCAAAAGAATACTTCCTTATAAAGACCATCGATGTGCTCTGAACCGTGTTTTCGCTGTCTACGTCGTGTTACTTTCAGCATAGGTGGTAAATAGGAGCCCACGTAAATAGGAAGCTTGTTCGCTCTTGCTTCTTTCATCGCAGACCATCTACCAACTACAAGACTCGATTTCGGTGTGGAACAACTGTACCAACCAAGGCAAATAGCTATCCCTACTCCTACACTACACACTTCTCTTCCCGATTCGCTCCTCGCTCGTTGCAAACCTTTTCGGGACCGCAACCCCTTTCACGTCCTCAAAGTCCCCATCTCGCAAAACCATCTCCGCAACCGCCCTCGCAACAACAGGAATCATCCCATTCCCACCTCCGTTGAACCCCGCCAAAATCCACACCCCTTTCGTCGCCGGGACTCTCCCAACATGCGGCAACCCATCCGGCGTAACCCCCATAATCCCAACCTAAACCTTCTCGGCCACCTCGCCACACTTCTCCCACCCCAGAAATGTCCTCCCTATATACCCGTTCCAGATGCCCGCCGTCTTCTCCGACCACGGTGTGTGGTCGTCGAAATTGTTGTACCAGAGCTCGCGATCGGAGCGATACGTCTGTCCGGCACCGCCTACCACGATGGAGCCGTCGGGGCGGGGATTCAAGTAATCGACGTCCGAGGGCGTGAAGGCGATGTTGTAGGTGCAGTTCAGATGCGGATGGATGGGTTCAGAGGGAACGATGTGAGCCGCCATGCCACGGATAGGTATCACGGTGGAGAGGTATTGAGGGAGGAGACCGGCCGTGTAAGCGTTGGTTGCCAGGACGATTTTTGCGGCTTGGATGGTGCCGCGAGGGGTACTGAGGGAGCGGTGTCCGTTGGAAGATGATGAAATATCCGTGACCGGGGTGTTTGTCTGGACGTTCAGGTGGTCGGGATAGCGGACCACGAGACGACGCAGGAGCCCGGCGACGAACCTGTAGGGCCAAAGGGAGACGACCGGGACGCCGAATGCCAGTTTTGCCCCGCGGATCGAGGTGATGTGCTCCGTGTACTCTTCGGGGACCAGGCTGTACGCTTCGGTCCATTTCCTCCCCTCCTTCCTCGCCTCGAGATACCTCCTCTTCATCTCCGCGGCCTCGGCCTCGTCCAGGAAGACGTCGAAACTCCTGCGGACCTCCATCTCGCACTCCATCTCCTCGTTTTCAACCGTGCTTCGAATCTCCTCCTGGTTCGCCTTCACAAAGGCTTGGAACTCGTCGGCCTCGTCTCCTGGCATGTCCAAGAGCGTTTTCGTCTTGACCTTGCAATGCCCGCCATTTCGCGCCGTGGCTCCCGAGCAGAGATCTCGCGCTTCCAGGATGACGACTTTGGGGATGCTCGGAGGCGAGTCTTTCGAGGCGGACTGCAAAATGTGGTACGCCGTCACTACCCTGGATAGACCGGAACCGACGATCGCGATATCGCATCGCTCCGGAAGCGTTGGTGTTGAGCGCAGGTGTGCATGTTCCGACGGTTGAGAAAGCCAGTATGAGGGCGTGGGGTCTGGAACGGGAATGATCTGCGGTGCCATGGTGTCGTCTGAAAATACTCGTGGTTTGAGAACCATTTCAACAATGCTTCATGTACTCGAGGTAGCCCTATCAACTCGGAAAGCGGGAAATGGAGACAAGTGAGAACTAGAGGCAGTATCGAGTAAGCGATTTACCCATCTTTAAACTGGACAATTAGCCATGCAAGCATCGGATTGCGGTTATTTCGGAATAAGCTTTGGAACTCATATTAGCGGCGCGGGGTATCTGTAAAGATGTCGCTTGAAGTGCAGGTCCTAGATTGATGGTTCAAGTGAAGATTGAAGAAGACGAAGAAGAAGGAAGGCAACCTTGGGATATAACAAGTTTATGAAGACCTATCTTCGAGGCAAAGCATCAGGCGTTGTATCCACCTTGGATGAGTTTGACAGAGTACTTTATCAGGCTTATTTCCCGACATTTCACTACGGCGAAGGGTGGGAACGTATAGCTCATCAATCTCAAGCAAAAAGTGAGGATTGTACTAGGTATGTTGAAGTAGCAGGATATGTTAATGGATTAAAACCAACCCGCAGCGAGATCCACATTTCCCTACCCCTTTGACAAACAAAGAGTCAGTGACAATTTTTCCGACATCGTATCGCAAGTCGGTCGCATTTGAGTGTTGGATATTGAGTACTTGTTTGCAATGGATCCGCAATTTACATGTTTCGACCCCCATAATCGATCGCCCTTCAGATTGCTGTCAAGATTTGGGTTGTTCCTCATCTCATCCCTTAGACGGCAAAGCTGCGTTTACGACGTCAGATCCGCCAATCATGCAGCCTGGGGTGCCTGCGTCTGTGCCGATGCGATTCCAGGACCTCCCTTTTGTCCGTTGACCGAGTGTTCTTGCAAGAAGTCCGGATCGTTCTCAAACTCTTCCCGTACCTGCGATGGTTAGGGTCCAGATACGATGTCTGCATATGGAAAGCACTCACAATGTCCAAACCACCCACCAACTCGCCCTCTGCATACAGCTGTGGGAACGTCGGCCAGTCCGAAAACTCCTTGAGCCCCTGCCTCACCTCATCGTCTGCCAGGATGTTGAAGAAGCCATATCTAATGCCCTTCTCGCGCAGTATGCTGACCGTCTGCCTGCTGAATCCGCACTGTGGCGCGCTTGGTGTGCCCTTCATGAACAGCATGACGGGTGCGGCCCTGACCAGCTCACCCAAACGCTTATGTAGCTCCTCCTTGCTCGTCTCCGCCTCCCCCGAACTGTACTCGGGTGCGGTCTTGGGATCCGATGGGCTCGGCGCGTATGCAGAGAGGTTCTTCGTGCCGTCCACGCCGTTTGCTTGGGGCGGCTTCGAGACGGTTTGTGCGGGTGGTAGACTTGTTTTCGCATCGCCGCTTCCGGCGCCGGCGTATCTTTCGACAGCTGCTCGTACCTTGGCGGCATCCGAGCCCGAAATTGTCTCCAGCGCCTTGCCTTCCTTTTGCAGCACGATGAAAGGGACGGCGGTTACGTCATACTGTTCTGCGATGTCGGGGAGTTCCTCAGCGTCCAATGCCAGAAATCGCACCGAGCCATCCGCGGGGTATGTGGAGGCGAGCGTCGACAGGATGACAGCCATCTGCTTGCACGGCGCGGCCCACGGTGCATGGAAATAGATGAGAGCCAAGGTGGACGACGGCAGAGATGAAACGGTGGACTGGAAGGCCGCGTCCGAAGTGAGTTCCTGCACCGTCGCCATGGGGAAGGATTTTCTCAAAGGTGTGGGTTAGGGGTGGAATTGGGCGGACGGAAGAATGGAAATGGATTGATAATGACAAACAATTCAGAGGACTCGACTTGCGCAATCGTGAGTGATCATGATCTGATAAAATGGAACACACCCCGCCGCCCCGCCTTGCTTATCAGATCGCCGGCAAAACGTATTGCCGGCCCCCTCTTCTTCGATCGCCGGCGAATAGTATTGCCGGCCGAGGTGCTCTCCAAAATAATTTCCATCGACTTGCCAAGATTTCGCTCACCACCCAACAACCATGCTGCGACAGGTGAAGCCCAAGAATGCCCGCGCAAAGCGGGCCATGGACAAGCGCGCACCGCAGACCCATGAGAATCCCAAGAGCACGCTCTTCGTTACCGGCCAGAAGACGTCCCAGATCCTCAAACTCGCAACGGCCGACTTGCGCATGCTGAAGAAGCCGTTTGTGGAAAGTTTTACCAAGAAGAATGATATCCATCCGTTCGACGATGCCTCCTGTACGCTCTGAAATTGCACATCTACAAAAAAGAGAGATCGAATGCTGATTGCACGTATAGCCCTCGAGTTCTTCTCCCTCAAGAACGACACCTCCCTCCTGGTCCTCTCCATCCACTCGAAGAAGCGACCAAACTGTCTCACTCTCTGCCGTACCTTCGACCATAAGATTCTCGATATGCTCGAACTGTACATCAACCCAAACTCTTTCCGCACCCTGCAGCAGTTTAAGAACAAGAAGCCCGCTGTAGGTCTGAAGCCAATGTTCGCTTTCCACGGCACCGTCTTCGAGGATCCAAACCAGACAAAGTGGACGCTTGCGAAGAGCCTTCTGCTGGATCTGTTCAGGGGGCAAGATGCAACCGAAGTGGACGTTGAGGGTCTGCAATACCTGATAAGCATCAGCGCTGCGGAGCCGGAAGAAGGCAAGCCGCAGCCCGAGCTGCACATCCGCTTCTACCTGATCAAGACTTTGAAATCAGGCCAGAAGCTTCCCCGGGTTGAAGTCGAAGAGATGGGACCTCGAATCGATGCTACTCTCGGCCGCGAGCAGTTCTCCGACCCCGACATGATGAAGGCCGCACTCAAGAAGCCCAAGGGTATCGAACCCAAGACGAAGAAGAACATTGATATGGACATTATGGGTGACAAGGTGGGCAAGGTGCACATGCCCAAGCAGGACTTCAAGACGATGCAGACGAGGAAGATGAAGGGACTCAAGCGCGGGAGGACGCCACCGCAAGAGCCCGAGTTGGAGGGCGCTGACGAGGATATGAGTGATTCGGGTTCACCGACCACGCCCAAGAGGACAAAGTTTTAGAGGGTGTAAAAACGATTGCATGGGCGGCGTTTAGGGCATGACTGGCGTTCATATCTTCACATATACCAGTATGGCAGGCGTGTGAAAAGTAGTGGCGGTTCACTGCACGCCTATATCACATTCATGTTTTCCATCCGTTCACGTTCAAGGCCCGAGGCGACATGTAAATCCTCAAGGATATACATTTTGCTTTATTTGCAGGTTCGTGAGAGATTACCACAAGCGCAAAATGAACAATGAACATGTGCTTGGGGGCCAGCCGATAGATGTATCAGCGGTCTGGAAGGATCCGTTTTATACGGTAGAGAGGAGCTCGTGCCGTTTCCTAGAATGCCATGACGCCACCCACCGATGCCCACGCTATGCAAAATTCCATATCCGTGATTCCATTCCGAGTCCTCCACGCGTTCCTCAGCGACGCATATACGTCGAGTGGAAACCTGTGTTATACACTCATAGTCGCAGCAGCCGGCACGTCCTGAGGTATCATCATGGTATCCGCCGCCGCTTCCGGCAGCTTTACCCGCTTAGCAGATTCATCTGCATCTATTTGGGCCTTTCTTTTCTCCTTCTGTTCAGCCTTGGACGGGCCCTGGGTCTGCTGGGTTGTTTCCCTTGCTCTCGCCTTCTTTGACGCACGCGACTCCTGAGGTGGTATGCCTAGGTGCTCATCGACAATTTTTGCTTTCTCGAGCAGATCGTCCACCTGGTCGAGACCAAGGGCTTTGACGATATCCTGGTAGCACTTCGCGCGGTTCAAGTCCTGGTAGCATTTCGCCTTTCCTGGAACCATTTGACCGAGCAGGTACTTGGTATTTCCCCATCGGTTCTCCACCTGCAGAGCGAATCTCATGTACTCGGTGACAACCGTCTTCCACTGAGACTTCCATTCGTGGGGACCTCCTTCGGCATCCGGTCGAAAGCAGCTCGGGTTCTTCTCCGCCTCGGTCGCAATCATGGCGCCGTCTACGCCATATTGTTGCATGAGTTGCAGTGCCTCAGTTCGTGATGTGACATCACCATTCACCACGCAGGCTACTCCGGCCTCTTTGCACACCCCGGCAATCATTTTGAGCTGGTCTCTTATCGCTCGCTCTCTCGGCCGCATTGGTGTCGTTCGACAGTGTACTGTAAGCCCTGTGATGCCCGTCTTTACCAATCTCCTGACCAATGTTTCTGTTTCTTCTGGGGTGTCCAGGATGCGTATTTTAACGCTGATGCCAATCTCGTACACCTTGCCCACCTCTTCCACAAGTTTCGTCAGAATATTGCATAGGAGATCCGGTGTCTTCAGAAGCGCCGCGCCCATGCCGCCTGCTGTCGAGAACGGCTTCGGGCAGCCCGAGTTCAAATCTATGCCTGCAACATCTGGCGCAACCAGCTTTGCTGCTTGGACGGCGAGCTCTGGATCTGCGCTTCCGATCTGGTAAATCAACTTGCCCTTCTCAAGCTCGGGGTGTATGCGATATATGACGCTCTCGCGATTTTCAGGATCAAGCGTAGGGTTCCTGATCTTGGAGGTTGGCATGCGGGAGAATTCGATGGTGGACGTGTGTGGATTGAACCGGCGAGTCGTTCCGATCAGCGCGCGGTCGATGGTCTCCGGGCCTTTTCTCTCATCGTCAGCAACTGAATACACATGGGAAAGACTGTGCGACGCACCCCATACCAGATCTGCGCCGTACTTCAGCGCCAGCAGCCGCGAGGGCAGTTCGCCGGAGCGCACCATGGGCGCAAGCACCACTTTGCCACGGTAGTCGACGCCATTCTTGGGGATGGGCACATGCGCAGGTTCCGGAGAAGCCATGGCTCGTGTTATCGTGCGGATGAAGGCGCGTAGCATCCCGCCTCGGTGAGATCTAGCAGACCGGGGGGAGAAGAGCGTTTGCGCCGAAATGTGACTCGGAAAGATTCTGCCGCCTTCGGGACTCACCGCCTTCCGAATGACAACCACGACAGACAGACAGGAACCAGCAATCAACCACCCCTGACGCTCCTGACGAGACCTGTGCCGATTTGCTCATGACAGGAAGCCCAAGCTCGATGGCTCAGTGTGACAATGTAGCGGTTGTGGCTCCATACCATGCATCGGTATAAAAGAATCGATCCTCCTTTCCTCCTATTTCCCCCATATACACCAATAATCCAAATATTGTCCACACTTTGCAGAATCTCGTTGTGCCATCTCCCGGATTTGACAGAGTAGTCAACGTAACCTTATCAAAGCTTAGTCCTTGCCGCTTCAGCATAGCCTCAAATACCCAACTCACCAAACCCAACACTCGGGCATGTCTTAGAAAGTTCGGAAAGGTCGCAAGTTATCAAATCAGATGACTCTTCCGGAATGACCTAACGGGATTAGCTGTAATTTCTATTTGCGTGGTTTCACGACATCTTCCAAGGTTGTAGATATCTATTTTATTCACTGACAACTGACTTTGTCGACTACCGGGTTTTGTTTCATGCACCGGCTCCTCTTTTCCCCACGCCAACGATGGCGGAAGGTCCGCAAACTAACAACAACGTGTTGGCAACGTTGAAGGTTACAGCGGCGCGCTACCCCAACTTTCGGGTCTGGTGCATATGCATGTATGTTCATGCGATAATGGTTTTGATGTGACGCACCGGGTATTGAGGACTTGTGGTCGGAACTCTTCGTACAACACGAACCTGAACTCTTCAGACAGATTGAGGGATGGAAACACACGACGTGAGACCTTTCTGGACGGTACGTTTGTAGAGATATCCATGAGAAAGCGACGCTATGAGAGCAAGATTGAAGACAATATGAGATGGTGAAGATTGAATTTTGCCATCGTACACTGTTGAACTGCGTCCTTTGTCCATTGCAACGCCTCACTCGCTGCGCGGACTACTTCTAAGCTAGCGGTAATCCTCACAAAGCAATTCCTTTATTGAGCTACGGTGGGCACACGTTTGGCTGTTTGGATTGCTGTCTTTCTTTATGGACTAGCTCAGCATAGCCCCGTATCCACTCGGTGATGCCATTTTATAGCACTTGGCGTACTTGATACCGTTATGAGCAACTCAGGCTACCATGATGGTATCAGATCTGCTAAACGACGTAGCCAACCCATCAACCCAACCCAAGCAATCCGCCTTTACTTCCAAGGCCGAATTTCGTCGAGGCCAAGTCAATGCTATTTATTACATTGCCAATCTTGGCTTTTACGACACTAAACGGTATCTCAAGCGCACCAACGTGTTTCGACACGTCCACGTCTTCCACCAACGTAGTCCATGTTGGATCTGGCTCGACGAGATTCCAAGCGATGCTGACGTGGAAGTTCCCAGTGAGGTCGAGTGGATGTATAGGCTCTTCTGCCTGTGGTTTGCTCTGTTCATTCGCCTTGTAAGTATTGCCCTCCATTGGGCCATCGCCTTTGCCGCCGGTGTAGAGACCTGGATGGCCACATCTCCGCGCCGCATCATTGCATGCCGCCAGTAATCTATTCAGCTCATCTTTGGCCGGTTTCTCTACACTGAGGACCATGAACCAACGGTTGCGCTCAAAGTTAGGAACCCACTTTAGCCTTGAGAAACGGACGTTGAACGGTTTCACTGCAGCCTTGCGGAGCGAAGTAGTCAAACTCTCAACAAATACTTCTCGGTCGTTTGTTTTGATCTGCAGTGTTCGCGAGAGGGATATGTGGAGTGACAATGGGGTGCCGAGGGGAGAAAGCAGGCAAGGCGTGATATCTGGGGTGTTCGCAGCCGTTGAATTTCGCTTTCCCTGGACCTCGCCCTCAACCAGCGCCTTCACTTTGTTTATGAGATCATGCAGAGTCCGGGATTCTGCCTGCGACGGGACCCCTCAATCACGTTAGCATGAGCTATGTGTCACATAGTCGACGAGATAAAATGAGTTCGTCTTACACTCTAAGTAGACATGGCTGGGCCAGTTCCCCTCGACGTGCGGGACTGCGCGCTTGCGTCCGCCGTGGAGGCTTGGGTCATCGCTGATGCCGACGCGCGCGCTGGTGGAGTAGAGGTCGTATAATGCCGCCGGAAGCGGAGGCAGCTCGGTACTGCGCTTGCGCTTCCGCGCCGCACCAACTTCCGCATTTGCGCATTCTCTGCTCTCGTCCTCCTCGTCCGACTCTGGGTAGAGTACCAAGGACATGGCTGGATCGGTGGTGTTGGTGGTGTTGGGCGTGGACAGCGCAGGCACGTGGCAATTTTCTAGACGTTGCATAGCAGGTGAACATCCTTGATTGTCCGGTGATCCTCGGAGCTTCCTTCCCGTGAGCGCCTCCTGGCTCAAGCGTTCTTTCCCGTCTGGGATCCCGGCCTTGTCATCCTTTATGACGTGCCTTCCTTATGGGAAGAGTGGATGCCATGACATGTATTACGCGTTCACGCGTTCCTGCCGCCCATTGCAGCTAGGACTCGTCCGGGCTGATATCAATCGCATGACCCGTCAGCCGTTTCCTATATTCACGCTCAATTCCTCTCAGAAACCCCACCGTCTACTCGTTTCCATTGACAGATTACTTACAATACTTACATTGTACGTCACGTACACCTGATTACATTTACAAGTCTACAAACAGAGCCGGATTCGGGCCCCCATAACTGGTCGCTTGATCGCTGGTAGTACCAACCTCATCATGGGAAGTCAGAAAGCAGCCCAAGTGAGAACTCTCAACTTCATCCTTTACGGTTCAACCGAAATCCTAACTTCTTAGGCGCACCATGCGCTCATCGACCCTCTGATCGAGCCAGATCCAAGCGATGAGACGGGTCTCAACAGCCACTTCGGTTCGACTTTTGCTCCCCGACAGGACTTGCTTACTCCCCCGGGATCTTCCGGCCACAAGAGCGGTTCATCCGTCAACATCCGGCCGCAGACCACCGGCAGCTCAGGGGAGACGAACCCCTACCGCCGCTCGAGAGGTTCGCCGTCTTCCAAGGGACCAACGGTGCTAAAATCCGAATCCACCTCGGGAAGGAGGTATGGTCACTCCTCCACCCACTCGTCTCATCTTCTTTCTCCTCCAAACTCCTCGAGCCCACGTACGGACCGCTTCTCCTCCGACTACCGTAAAGATGCCTTCGCACCCTTGAATGGAGGACGACCTCGACGATCTAGTCAGCCAAACCCCTTTAGTGACCCCGCGCAACAGCCTGGAGGCCGCATTCGTAGTGGCTCTCTTCGTGAGAGATATCCGGGCGATAGCAGTCACCGTCCCCTCGATATCATCCGCAAAGATACCAAGACTGCGCACCGTGCTCATCATCTTAGAAAGAAGAATTTCCAGGGAGCCGACATCATCGATCGCCTTGACAAGACCACTTTTAGCTACCACCATGAAGGCCCCTACGATGCCGCCAACATCTCTCGCAATTTGAGCTATATGCACAGCCCCGTTGCAGCAGTGGCAGACTCGAACGAGGAAGCCCTGAAGGCTACACCCAGAGAGAACATCATCAATGCTGTGGAGAGGCACCATCCTCTGGAGGGCACAGCGATTTACCCTCCGGGCGTACCGGACAGGTTTGGCAGAACCTACGACTATCAAGAAGGTACCGATCTGCAGCGCGAGCCCGGAGCCGACTCCAAGCGCTGGCCAGGCATTACATACCACCCTGAGGACCTCAAGGGCAAAGGTGAGCCATACTTCACTATTGACAGGGCCATGAAAGAGCACAAGGCGTACGGCGACTCCGGGACTGAAATGCAACCGAAATCGCGCCGTCGCAACTCTACCATTAGTACCCAGGATGCTGCTCAGTCCATTCCTGTGGAAGGATTCACCGAGAGGAACAACCTTGGACGGAGCAAGAGTATGGGCTCGGTCTTGAGGAAGCGAATTGGCAGTTTTCGCCGACGCAAGCTCGAGGTCTAGGAGACTACCCGCTTTCGAAGCACATCGTACGCATCCTTTATTATGCCGAGCCGTTGAGCGTTGGACGTTGAGCATTTGGTCAGCACGCTGTATACTATTGTCACTGAGATTCCTCGAGGTTCTTTCTACAGATAGAAATAGCACGCAACGGCCGAGTGTGTGTTGAATGCGCGGATGTATAGAGTGTATCACGTCACTGGCTCGACAAAGCCATAATATTGTAGTGTCTAAATACAAATAACTAACTTTTCAATAACCTGAACCCCAAACCTAAAAAGACCGGTGGAGTGCTTCCCGTTGAGGTTCAGTGGGGGACAGTCGTCATGATCAGCAGTCGGGACGATAAACACTGCGATACGATGGATGATCTCAAACATACCGGTGTAGAATCAAGATTTTGTGCATAGCCTGTTGCAACCTGAGCATGACGGATGAATTGCCATGTTGCACGAAGATGTTTGCCAAAGCAGCCCCTGTGCATGTGTATACCTTCGCCAGCCGGAACTTACTCTCGCTTTGTAGCATCATGCAGGCACATCGTGCACCTGATGCATTACGAAAGAGCAAGAAGAAAACACTGCATTCAAAGTGAATGCAAACAATTCAACGAGTGAGGCGTCACAGTAGGTGCAATGGACTTTGTGCGATCGCCCCCGGGGTGTCTTAGACACGTGATTGGTAGAAATGGTCAGTGCGGCAACCCATTACATTCGTAGAGATAGCCGACGTTCGAAGCAGCAACTTCAAATGTTGAGAGACCCGACCACGATCGCGGCTCCAAGATGTGGATACCTTTGTTAGCGATACCGCTGGTGTCGTCGCCTTTTCCAGATCCTACGATGACATTACGGATTGCAACGACCCCGATGCGCCTCAATACACGTTTACGCCGCGACTTTGACTCTTCCGTTCCCTGAAGCACCTGCAAGCCACCCCTCGATCGCATCTTTGTTCAGCCAACTGTGGTACCGCCATTATAAATTGTCGGTGAAGCATCGTATTACGAGAAGATGTGTAAATGGATACAATACACCGAAGCGCGTAGAGGCTGGGTCAGACTCATGGTGCGGGGCGGAGGTTAAAGAGCCGGAAGATCGCATGATCGGTGTCTCCAGTAGCAAGAATACGGACAGCACTCGACAGGAGAACACACTGGGGGCGCTACGAATTTACAAGTAAAGAGCAGGGCGAAACTTGAAGGGGCTTGGTCCACGGACTAGCACAGTGCAGCGTTGGACATAACTACTGGTGTGGGTTATTGCGCGCAATGACAAGCACCAGGTAAACATCATCACAAACTCTACAAGAAGTTTCCAAGGTTCATACCTCCAAGGGAATCAAAATGCGATGTTAAAGGAGAGGTCGGAAACCAACCCGCACCGCGTTATCGATAGCGACGATCAACACGACATGCCAACCCCCCCGTCGCGCCAACCAGGGTCCGGCTAGCGACCATTCAGAGTACCTTCGGTCGACAACCACCACTCGTTCTCAAGCACAATACAAACATCGGTCGGCGGTGCTACGCACATATCGCTATGATGTTGCTTGCCGCCATAAGCTCCTCCTCCCATTGCGTTGCTATGCTCGGAATAGAACCGAAGACCACAAAGCCTCCAAAGTCACCTACAAAGTGCGAGCTACCTTCGAAAATTGCTATCTCTTGCTCCTGTCATTGCCAATAGTTGACATTCTGGATCTCCGGAAGGACAAATTTGTGCATTCTCCCAACATACAGCTGCAGATTCCTTCGCATAATGATCTGCTAATAGTCATAGTCAACAGTTCAACAAGTCTTGCTCAGTCGTCTGTAGACTGCTCCAGGATAACAAGAGAATGGAATGTTACGCAACGGGTATGCAAGCGTTTCTTGCCCGGTATTTATGGCGAACCATTATCGAGCCACAGTACAAGAGTTCGATTGTATCCGTCGAAACTTTTGCAAGGTACACGTGCTTGCCTGCGTACATGCACCATGTCCAAAGCGAGGAGCAAGATAAAAAGGTCTCTTGGCTTCGAGGTTTGAACAGGAGATGGCGCGAGACTGTCGTCTCGAATATGCCTGAAAACGTGTTTATATCAAGGCTGCCCTATTGCTATATCCAAAGAGCTTGTGTTGGCATCTCTACTAAGTAGGTACCGTATCTCAGGAAGCTGGGATCAAGGAAGTCATACGACAGATTGCTGGATATTTTGGGTGCGATGTTCATATGACAGGTCAATCTTGTTGGTGGTGCCGTTGCAAAAGTGAGATTGTGTTGATTTTCAGCAATCACTATAGCAAGTAGTAAGTACCCGTCCCCAAACAGCAAGATGGCAATCCGCGGCCCCCCTCACAGTTCAGTCGACTGAGTAGCTAATGGTGCCTTGGTAGTTTAAACCGTATGAATGTACCCAGTAGAGTCAAACAAATACCCAAGGCAATGCGGCTGGTGTACACGAAGTCTTTGTCCCCCATAACGTCTCTCGCATTCCGCTCTCACCGCTCCTCTTGCCTCACTCGGCTAATCTTCTCGTAGACTGAGACATTCCGAAAACACACAAGAGGCTTTTAGACGAGGTGTACATCTGTGCGCGATTAATACCAGTTAGGCTCACCTACACGGTAGTCTTTTGTGCGATTTCATTGTCGTCTTGTCACCCCCTCAATCCGATCGATCGTTTACAGCTCCCACTTCTTTCCACCGACACCACAAAGATCAGAATCGTCGTACCGATGCACAGCGACTGAGAGACAGAGGCTCACCTAGGGCATCTCATCTGTCGCAATCGTTCACGTTCGGTTGGGGCTGTGTCCCGAGGTCGTGGAGTCGGGTCCTTCAAGCGTGTAGCCCAAGAAGTCGACAACACGCTTCTACTTTCACCTCGGCGTCTAAACCCTGGAGACGGTCTACAGGGCGTCTTACTGCAGTCTAGGGGCGACTACCAGAACACGAGAGAGGGGCGTGTCCGGGCATCTACATGCTGCCGCACGGACCGTAACTCAACATCCGCTCAGGCAGCGAAGGGAAACCGCGATCCGTCCACACACCGGCTACACCACAACCGCGCCTAGCTGCAAACAATCGAAGAACATACTGGGACGCTCTTTTGGTTACTGCGAAACAGCGCCAATTTTTCGGGGTGCCTACGACAACTTCTGCCGGTGTTCTAGCGTGCCGCACGTGATCGACGAGCTCTGCGCGGCTTGTCTTAAGAACTTCGAAAGCCGCTCTCTGATTCCTCCACACACACACACACAACACCACACCCGCGCCCAACCCACAACCACATCGTGTGCCATCAACATTGATCACTTGTCATCGACTACGATCAATACCCATCGTCCTCGATCTCTCGACGCGCTCTACGCGCCTCCCAGCCCTCCTCCTACGCGTCGCGCAGGCCGTGCTACCGTAAGCACAACCCGCACAATGGCGGAGGAGGCGATCGCACCCACTACTGTCGATGCGACAAAGCCGACTGAGGAACCCCCGCGTTTGGCTGAAGCTGTAGACAGTACTGTCGCTGCTGACGCGAAGCCGGCGGGCGACGGTGACGTAGCGCCTGCAGAGGCTCCGGTTGAGGGTGGGTCTTTTCACTTGTCTCCGCAGGGACAGAGTCGCTCACACAGACTAGACCAAGCCCCCAAGACCGCTGCTGTGACGAACGAACAAGCCGCGACGAACGAGTCGACCGACGCGCAGGCAGACCCAGCATCGGCAGAGAATGGTGGAGGTGAGTCGACGCGTGGGCACAACGCAATCCCTCGCGTGGTCGATTAAGCTGGCATTATACAAATGTCTGAGCTGCAACCCAAAACACTGGATAGAAGTGTCGAAGGGTTGACAGCGCGTCAGACGCAGACGGCGTTGTGCTAGCTTTTTCAAAAACGCTACGGACGGCCCATATATGATTGCACTGCACCTTTGAACTCTAGACTAACAACTCAATAGACGCAACAGTTACGGCCGACGCATCCGCGACGACGAATGGCGCCTCTGCCAAAAAGGCAAACAACGGCCGTCGCAAGTCCAACGGTGGCGTTCCAGAGCACAAGTCGAAGAAAACTCCTAACAAGAAGAAGAAGCAGCCGGAGTTGCACTTGGACACCAACCCTGGCGATATGTGGTTCGTCGCAATGCGCGGCTACCAGCCGTGGCCCGTCATTATCTGTGACGAAGATATGCTGCCGGAGACTCTATTGGCCAAACGCCCTGTTAGTGCTATTCGTGTTGACGGAACTTATCGCGAGGACTACCTGGAAGGTGGCAAGAACGCGAAGGACCGTCGATATCCCATCATGTTCTTGGGCACGAATGAATTGTACGCTAGCTACGCTTCTTTGATGGCCCCAGTTTCACTAACTTGATTCCAGCGCATGGCAAGTGAACACCGATCTGCTACCGTTCGACATTGGAGATGTAAAGAAGGAGGTAGACTCTGGCAACACTGGTAAAAAGAATAAGGCCCTCTCACTTGCCTACGAAGAAGCCGCCGAAGGACATGACCTGGAATACTACAAGGAGTTGCTCAAGAGTCACGAGGCAGCCATGAACGAGGATGCAGAAATGAAGGCGGCTAAAGCTGAAGAAAAGGCAATCAAGAAGGAGAAGGCGAGCAAGCGGAAGAGTGCTGCCGCTGTAGACTCGGACGTCGATATGGAGGACGTTGACAACGCACCAGCCACCGGGAAGAAGAAGGGTACGAAGCGCAAGAAGGAGGATGAGAGCGATGGTGAAACGGAAAAGGTAAGACGCATGGCGACTCAGGTCCTGTATACAACTAATGAAGCTGACAGCCTGCAAAGACACCCAAGACCAAGCTGAAGCTCAACAACAAGCCTCCTAAGGAGGCGTCAGCTGCAAAGCCCAAGAAGGAGTCAAAGGCGAAGAAGACGAAGGGTAGCGATGATGAAGTTGAAGCCGCTCCCGCAGAGGTGCCTCAGATGACCGAGGAGGAGCGTCGACAAAAGCGTGAGAAGTCTGGTAGGTTCTAAATCACGCCCCATCTTGATCTCAAGGTCTAATTGCCCCAGTCCTCTATCTACGACACCGCTTGCAGAAAGGCTTTCTCTCTCGAGATGCAGCACCCAAGGATGAAGACATGCCTAACATGGCCGATTACCTGAAGCAGCTTGAGGACCTCAATGACCTCGAGGCTGACATCATCAAGACTACCAAGGTTCATAAGGTTCTCAAGGCGATTGTCAAGCTGAACTCGATCCCAAGGGAAGAAGAATTCAACTTCAAGACACGATCTACCAATATTTTGTCGAAGTGGAACAATGCTCTTACCGACACAGAGGTGTCTGCTGAGGCTACCTCTGTTGCCGCTCCTGCTATCAACGGCGTAAACCACACTGAGGATAAGAAAACCAATGAGACCACCCCTGCGAAGAGTGAGGAGTCTGCCGCTACCAACGAGGTGGTCAAAGCAGTTGATGGCGACGGCGACATCCCCATGACGGAAGCCAAGGACGAAACGCCCGCTGCGAACGCCGATGAGGCACCGGCTGCCGAGACCGTCACGGCATAGATCTAGTGCCTGTCAACACATCATGGGACTCTACCCCCTGAGTTTCTGAGTGAGGGTTTCTCGGCACGTGCCCTTCGATTTTGAATGTTTGCGATTTCTTTCAGGCTCAGCGAGCATCCGCTAACACTTTCACTGCTCAAACTCGGCCGCGGATCGCGAATAGGGTGTCTCCGCCCCGTTCTATCGTGGCCTTTCCCAGTGCGACTGCTGATTGATGCGTTTCCTTCATTCGATCTCGCCATGGTTTTCCTAATCAATGGCTTCTTCGGCTCCCACGTCTTGGGCAGCGACATGTGTGTATATATTTTGGGCGCGAGATGGGTATCCAGACTTTGATTGCGATGGTCGCCATGGATGAATGTGGTCGGTGTGTAGAAGGGGGTGGATATTCCTTGCACTTGCTCGCGATTCGGGGAGGGGGCTCGGAGTAGAAGAATGCATGATTTTAGCAATATATACCAATGTAAATTGCTGTCTCGATTACTTGTAGGTGTGTGCACTTGGTCACTTGTTGATTGCCATTATATATATGCCGTTTCCATGTTCGATTTCCATCTCTCATATATTAATCAACGTGGATGGCACTCTCCATTCTCACCCGATTGCCATGCCAACTCGTTTACAGCGTCTCTTGATAAACCTCGGCCTTCTCGTGCCCGGCCGTCCGCAGGAAGATTTTCATACTCTCCAGTACCTGCGCCTTCAAATCCGTCCTGGTGACATTCTGACCCGGAAACCCACCATACGTGGTGTCGAACGAGAAGGGCTTGACTGCTTTCCATATTCCATGGACTTTGTAGGGTGGCAGGGGAATCATGTTTGGATATGCCCACATGAAAGAGAAGGTTATCGTGCCGGGAAGACGGTTGTGGTGGTAGAAACCGGACTAGTCGCAGTTAGGAAGGGTGTTTCGATGTGTGAGAAGATGCTGATGCTGTGGAGAGAAGACGTACAGGAACAGACATCATAGTATCAGCGATGAAGAGTTTATTCTCCCAGTGCAACATCATCGAGCCGTCAAAATGGCCACCCGCCACGACGGCAGTGACACCTTCCACCTCATCAATCTTCTGCGTCTCGGTAACCCAATGCCGTACTCCGTCCCTGTCTTCCCTGTTCAACCACTCCTCGTCTTTCTTACACATGTACACCGGACACCCGAAGATGCTCGCCCACTCCACATGCGTGGTCCAGAAATGAGGATGCGAGATCACTATGGCTTTGAGCCCGCCTTTGGACCTGATGAAGTCGACGGTCGCGTCGTCGACGAAGGCGATGATATCCCATAAGACGTTTCCGCTGTCGGTTTGGATGAGGATGCTTCGTTGCCCGATGCCGAGTTGCTTGCGGGTAGTTGTTGCGTCGGCGAGACCGGGCGGGAGTTCGGCGGCTACCTTGGGTTTGGTGGTGATGTAGTGGATGCGAGGGTCTTGGGGGTCGGTTGTGCATTCGTTCTTTTGCACGGGAGAGCATTGGTTGAGGGAGGTCCATGATGTGCCGGTGGCCGGAACATATTGGCGTGGGTCCTAGGGTTTTTGTGAGTCTATGTTCAAAGCGGTGTTTGGATAAGAGTCGGAAAAGGGGGCACCAGGTGTTGCGATATTTCGTGCGTGCTGGGGTAGGACTTCTCGTAGAAATATAATCTAAAGATGTGACAAGTTTATGGAAAGTTATCTTTTGAGTAAAGTGATGGGTGCTGTATCTATCTTGGATACGTTTAGCAGAGGACTTTATAAAAGTCTTCTGTTATTTTCATAGGGTAGCTCGGTGGTTGGTTACCGCAGCACGCACGAATTATCGCACCACCTGGTGAGGGGACAGCATGGGTTACGTCATACATCGCAGATGCGGCAGCTGTCTGGTGGAGAGGAGAGTGGAGCGTCGTATTGGGTGCCGCAGGTGAAGCACACTGCCAGATCGCCGGATTCGTATTTCATTTTAAAATATGTATGAGTTTGGTGAGTTCGGATTTGAAATGTTGGTATTGTCACTTAAATTCCAAGAGTGGGGGGGCTTTTATCTTTGGAAGCTACAGCTGTGGCTGGTGGCTGGCCCATCGCTGCTTAACAATGAACATGAAGAAGGCGGAATCCAAAGAGTTGAAGCTTTCACATACATCCAAAGATGTTGCAATTTATAATATGTGTATTAGGTATATGAAGTATGAGAGGTTAAAGGTCTCTACTAAATTAGGACAGTTCCAGCTATCCTGCTCTCGTAATAGCCAACCCCCGAAGGCCGGAACGCATTGAATGGTAATGAAGGTCTCAGACTAGTGTTCATGCTAGGGAGCCACCAATGACCCAGACTTCCCCGTTTGAGACCTTGTCAGCGATACTGTTCACTTCGACATCACCGGGCTGGATCTACAACAGCTGTCAGCATTGCGTTTATGAAGACCGAAACACCGAACATACCTTCTTCTTGCCCTCTTTCGTCTCCCACCATACTTCATTCCCAGCTAGCGTCTTGACTTTCTTGCCCTCTTCCCAGGGCGACTCGGTGACAATATGCCTTTCCACGAACCGCCTCAGGTTCTTGTGCGCTCTATCCTCTCCATCCTGTCCATCATATGCTTCTGCGCCATAGGACTTGTAGTCCTCGGGATCCTCCCAGGGTTTTCTCTCAAGGCCCCTCATCACACTGTTATCCGGCGCCAACACGGTAGCGTTCTTTGACGCATCGTCCAGTCTTCCTGAAACGGGGTCGATGTCCCGCGTGAGACCAGAGAAAATAGCGATGCTTTGCGTCTTGCCGATCACGTCAGAGATTATGACGCCGGTAGATACGCTGTCGTCTGAAGGCATGTTGGGGAACGGGTTCGGCAGGCCAATGGGCGATTGTGGAGATGCGAATTGGAAGGACTTGATAATGTCGGAGAGTGGGCGGGATGAGGCCGAGGCAGCGAGAATGAGACAGATGGTCGTGGCGGGGCAGGCCAATAGCGAAGTAGGTTTCATGGTGTTGATAGGCGTAGTCTGGGTAGCAGGCGGTGGTGATGGCGGGGACCGTTGGAGGGGCGGCGGTGGCACAGACGTCATTTGCAGCTGATTGACAACCGTCACGTGACTGCGCGATTCAAACACGACGGCTTGTTCTCCTTTTTCCCTTCCACCTCCACCTCCATCTCACCCCGCCCCATCACCACCGCCACCACCCCTTCTCGTGGGCTGCCCACCGCCAGCTCCTTGCTGCCCACCGACGGCAATGGAGCTGCAACTACCTACTGTTAATGTCGTGTGTACCGGCCTCCGCCTGCTGCAGATTCGCGCTGACAACGTCGCAGCATGACCTCCGCGTCTTCCACGCGAAGCACTTCCCGCACGCGCCTTTGCCGACGCATTATCTCCAAGCCAGCGAAGAAAACGTCGAGGCTGCGCTGGAATGTGGCGACTACGATTACGACCGCGAGGAAGAGAACAATGACGACGACGATGACGATGGACTAGGCTACTACGACGACGGCGTCAAGCGCACCCTCACCGACGAGCAAGTCGCCATGTTCCGCCACACCGAAATCCAGACCATTCTACGCGAGCGCCGAAGACGCATGGAAGAGGGCGAGTCGCTTGCATCCATTCTTGCTTCTCCACCTATCCCAGAACTCTCAGAAGTCGCCATCGAGCCCGAGCCCACAGCCTCTGCCCCATCGTCGGATCAAGGCGAGCCCATGTCCATCAGTTCAGACGACGAGGCAAAGGTACAAGCCAAGCTAGATGAGAAGCCGAAGCAACAGTGGACTGCCGTCAGCGCCAAGAGCAGGGCAAGGAACGCAAGGAACAGACAGAAGAACCGAAAGAATCACCGGGCAAGGAAGAAGGAAGACCTGAAGAAGAAGCAACAGGAGATGCGTGAGCGCGAACGAGAGGCTGACGAGAGTGATGAGTGGGATCCCTGGCATCAGGCCAACGGGCCAGATGCGCAGAAGGACGATACTGTAGACCTGGACTATTAATCCACCAGGAGAGTCGCTAGTCCAACATACCGCGAGCTAACGGAACCTCCTTGTTAGACGTTGCTGCAGACTGCCATCTTCTGCACATTTGCAGGAGGTATCACACCATGTCACATCCAGCTGTATGTACCCCCCCTTTTTTCTACCTCCTGACATTGAATGATGAAATCCTTCGTATCAAATCATCCTTAGGCGTAGACAGGCACGATCTGGACTTGAGGGTGAAAGTTCGCTCTGCGTTCTGATCTGTCATCTCTGGACCGAACTGTCACTGACGATTTTTAATCTTCTCTCTGAATTATAGCGTGTCAAGCTTCATATGGCCTAAAATATTGTTTCTTAAGAGACTGGCTAACATTCTTCCAGGGCTCACCAACATCAGATGCGAGCTACAGTTGGCATACGATGTGTATCAAATAAACCATGTGATCGATGAGGAACTTCTTCATGCCGATAGGTAATCGGCCTGCGGATCACATTCCAAGCAGATTTTTGGTGGGCCTTTTCCAGTATTGCAAAGAGTCGCAAGGTGCAGTATAAGTCCATGCCTCTGAGCATTATATTTTTCAGGCTCCAATTCGTCACATCGATCAACGGTCTGGTGAGTGCACGCTTGTTGATACGCACGGCGGGTCAATACCACGCAACACTTCATCTTTCGGCAGTAATCGAAACAGGTAGGACTTGTGCGTCATGAATGTACCACACTTGATTCAGACATATGCCTCACTTGGTATCAATCAAGTTTACGAGGAATTATTGCCATATGGTCAATCTCACTGCTCATTTGTTCCGCGTCCCCTACTGTCTTACAATCTCACCTGGTATTCTTAAGAACGAATATCCTGCACCACGATCTGTGTTTTCGGTTTGAGAAGGTATTTCAAGAACCATGTCTTGTCACTGTACATACCATCACAAATGCCCAGCGCGGGGCAGTTGAGTGTCAGGAATGACCGCCTGAATCACAATGTCAAAGGAGTGATGCTTGATGTGCCCAACAGCGTCGCGATCGTCGGTGTGCAATTCCAATGACCACGAGATTATGAAACCGCATCACAACAGGGAGGAAATTGCAATCTTGGCCTGCAGCGTCTGACCATAGCCTTGCCGCATACGAGAGGCTAACCTGGCCTTCACGTGCTCCTGGTACGTGGCGTATTCGAGATGATCATCTCCTCTGCAGAGAAGTGCAATCTGTTCTCGAGAAAAAGTGATAAATCGAGGGAGGGGCCATGGGATGAAAGACAGTATGAGTATGTTTGTTTGCCTTGTACATGGTGTGACAGGAGGGTATAGCGTCTGCTTTCCAAGCCCATCGATGGTATCAACCCAACCCAAACGGACACGAACGCCAGCATAATCACTCGAGCGCCCCCAATCGACGCCCATACATCATCAAATCGACCCCATACTCCACATCTCACACCCTGCCGTTCTCTTTCCTCTCCTTGCCTTTCTCCTCCTCCTCCTTCTTCTTCTTCTTCTTCTCCTTCACCATGATGACCTCGTCCAGCGCTTCATACTTCTCATCGTCGTCCAGATCGAGCATCTCCCTCTCTTCTTCCTCATCGCTGCCGGCCCCCACCTCATCATCGACCTCCTCGTGCAGCAGCGCACCCAGATCCGCGCTCCTCTCGACCAATTCCTCCGCCATGCCCTCGCTGACATCGAAGTCTTCCCTCACCAACAGCACCGTCAGTTCAGGCACGAGCACGGTTTGAACGTAGACCGCGAAACCACTCCTCCCCACCACCAGGTCCTTGGTCGAAACTTCACGGATAATGTCCGACAGTTCCGAGGTGATGGTCTCCATCATCAGTCGCCGACCTCGAGGTCCGTAGTACCCCGTTGAAGCAGGCATGGTTTCGAAGGCTTCGAGCTGTCCCTCGACCTCCTCGAGCGTCTGCCCCTTTCTTCCTGTAGGCACGACGGCGGCTTTACCGCTGAGCAGTTTCGCCGCATGTAGTTTCCTGTACTTGCTCTCTTTCCCGGTTTGGTTCCTCAAGAGTCTTACTAGCTGCGGCCTCAGGTGACGTATCCTGCCCGGTAACGCGTCCCAATCGATCCTCGGAAATCCCTCTTCGCTGTACCGCCTCCTCGCCGTGCGTATGTTGTGTTCCTTACAGAACAGCGTCTGATTCCGTACAGATCTCCGATGAGCTTTCCAGAACTCAACCGAATGCTCCATGTCCACCGGTTCCTGGCAAAGCGGACATGTAGAGTCGGAGTCTTCCTCTTCAGGCAGGTTCGCAACGTGTTCCTCCAGATTCGCCAGTGTGTCTCGGTGATGGATTGGAAGATGGGGAGAGGCGGGATCGAATGGTTTGTTTTCAGTGTCTGGAGGTGAAGACTCGGGTTGCTTGTATGCGCCCAACGATGTGAGGAGGTCTGGCCGAGGAGCTCTCGCCGGTGAAGATGGCTGTAGAGATCCGTCCTTTCTTCTCTTTTCGGCTGCCTTGTTCAGTGCTTCCAGTTCAGCGGCCGTTTCGTCGACGTCTTTCACGGAACAGTCCGAATCTCCACCCTGGTCCTCCACCGGTAGGTACCTATGCGTCTTCGAATAGTTCTTGGGTTCTGGAGGACGTCAGTATCTGCCTCTTGTGAACTTCAACCACATCACACCTACGATTTCTTAGCTTACTTGTTTTTGTTCCACTCCCTTTCCCTGCTTGCGCATGTATGTTTTTTGTTCGTTTGCTGCTGTACACTGCTCCAACCTTTTGTTGTTTTGATGATGCCATCCCGAAAATCTGCTCTGCCATTGGTCTCTTCTCTGACGAGCTCGTTGGTATCCACCTACTGTTCTCCTTCTCTTCCTCCCGACCCGATCCCGATGCGAGCGCTTGCCCCCTGCTGTATAAACTGGAGCTGGGTGGCCGTATTCGTGTTACGGGTTTCTGCTTGACTCTGGTGATTTTGGTCGGCGGTTTCGACCTTGTGTCCGTATTCATGTTTGTAGTAGTGCGCTTTGAGCTCGCGGTAGATCGGTTTGCATGTGGGGGAGGAGGAGGAGGAGGAGGGGAGATTTGTGGCTCGACGTCGACCAGTCTTTCGCATTCGTCGGATGAAGACACCGGGTCCGCATTGAGTTGTTCGTCCGTCATCTTATCCGCCGGCCCATACCGCTCTAAAATATTGTCTTCATGGTCTTCTGAGCTCGCATGCGCCTTCCCACCCGCGTGGCTCAGCAGCGGTCGCGTATGTCTGGTCAATTGCGGCATGCTGTCTTCCCTTCACGAGGAACAGTACGTCTGAACCATTGGGAAACTTGTAGTTGTGGACTTTTGCGCGTCGTACGCGAAAGTACAGCGTTGCCCGTCGAGAGACGCGCTTCGCTCTTTCCCGAGATCTCGCCCGCAGCGAGAAACACGCTAAACCCTTCCAGTGCGGGAGGGAGCTTACATAATGCATTCTCCCCCGCGTTTCTCAGTCTGGGATACAAGAGCCGATGTTCAATGAATTGACAGTGTCAGGCAAAGACTGTGTGTGTGGAATGGTCTTGGAGACAGGTACGGGGTATCATAGTAACGGTCTACAGACTCTGCCTTCCCCTGCATCACCACCAGCGAACCAATCACCCAACCTTCCTTCCCACATTGCCGACACCTCTTCCCACCACACTAACAACAACCTCCTCTCCCTCTTCCTCCTCGTCTTCCCTTATCCCTCTTCCTCGCAGTCCCCACGAAACGCCTGTGAAGACCTTGACATCCCTCCCCAACTGCACAACCTCTTCTGTGCCCAGTACATCGCGTCCTATACACACCCTACCGACGTCCTCGCTCCCCATCGCCATCAGTAGCAACATCGTCTCGGTAGCTGCAATCTCCACACATCCGCCTTGGCTGACCTTCTCCAACAGTTGATATGCGCACTGTTTCCCTACATCTTCTGGTGTGGTCCCTCCTTGTGGCGGACTCGCTACATCCGCCGAATACAGGCAATTCGTGCTCGATTCCGCCACCAACGAGAGTCCAAATCCCACAGCCCCTTTAACCTTCTCGTTCGGGTTCGTTTTCGAGTAGGTTGGATTCAGTGGTGCGGGTGAGACATCGGAGAAGATGTACGTATCCGGGACGAACTTGTTCAATACACCCCTCGCAACCTCAATCATCCTTGCGTTGTTCGACCCAGACACACCAACCGCATACGCCACACCTCGGATCCTCTTCACCCTCCCCTTGTTCATGAGGTGCAGCGTCTTCGGTAACCGGACCTGATGTCCAAACACCAATTGTACCTCACCACCGGCACCCTTTCCCTGCGCAGGCGCGCAACTCCTCTTCAACACCCTGAGCTCGATGTTCCTCTCGATGCCGAAGTTCTTGAAGAGCGGAAGTATGGCCGTGCGCACGGTATCCACCGATACATCCCCTGTACCCGTGGAAGATGTTATGCATCCCTCGCCCCATATCGTGACATTGACCGCACCCTTGCTGAAAGGCGCGAGGATGGCCAGCGGAATCAACCACCAGCTCACGCCCCTCCGTGCACATTCTCGAGGTATCTCATGCCTGACAACCCCGCCCATGGCACCCAGACCTTCTGCGCTGCCCGTTATCAGACCCGGTCGATATACGAGCGTCGTGCCCGTCATGGAGAATTGGATTTGCGCGCCATTCGTTACCGAGTCGAGGAGTCGTATGAAGTTTGTCTCGTAGTTTGTGAGGCCGGGGCGCGTGGACGAGGGTCGGATTTTGGAGATGCGGATTGGGCGGCCGGTGAGGGTGGAGAGGAGGAGGCGCGCGGTGAGGTGTCGGTGGCCTGTGAATTGAAGAAGCGACTGCACTGTTTCGTCCGACATGTTGGATGTGTGGGTTGCCCGTGGACGAAATGTCGCGTGGGAATGGTGGAGAGCTTCATGGTGTATGTGGGACTGAACTTTTTCTGCCGCGCTAGTTTCACCGCCCGTGGGTCCGGAACGGCAGCAGCCACGGACAGTCCGCTGACACATCAACCGTTCACAGAAATGGTCCTCGATCAAGCAAGGTAAGCAGAGTAAGTAGGAGGGCAACCATGGATTCAAAAAATTCCATCAAACGCCGTCCCATGATAACAATAATCAAACTACACTCCCATTCACTGCCTCTTGCCGCCAGAACCTCCGCTGGCGCTGCTCCCACCAGCGTCGCTGCCTCCTGCCAGGTGCGCCTTTTCATCATAAGGACTTTCGTCCCTATCCCTGTACGGGGCATCGCCGTCCTCGCTGTCACTCAAAAGATCCTCGTCACTCTCGCCGGCAAATGCATCATAAAGCTCACCACCCCTTCTCGCCCTCCTGCCCTGTCGTCCAGCAGCCGCCCCGTTGAGCATCCCTGTCCGTGCGCCTCCCTCCTCATCTTCCGCATCGTCCAGGATTTCGAATTCATAGTTGTCACGGCTCGACTGAAGTCGTTTCCGCCTCGCGAGATACAGGTAGGTACCTAGACTCGCGACAAAGACAAGAATCAGTCCAATGCTTCCATAGATCCAGATCTGTGTGCGCTTGGACACACCAAAGGTGGGGAAGGGGGATGGTAGGAAGTTTTCCGGAGAGGCGGACGCGGACGCGGCGGGGCTTGAACTGGCCGAGGTGGCCGCCGTCGGACTCGTCGCGGCCTCACCACCCGTGCTGGTGGGTTTTTGGTTCACCGGACGGGTGGGCATGTCCGATGGATTGACCGAGATCGGAGTACCAGAAGGCACACTAACCGAGGTGGTATGAGCCGGATGGTCGTCAATCTTATCGTGGTCGTCATCGTCGTGATCGGTGGGCAACGGCCGAAGCTTGGCCTTGGACGCATCGATGCACTCGCCCCAGAGTCGGAGTTTCCAATCACTAAAGGTACCCGAGTTTGTATCCACCTTGGTGTCCTTGACAATGACGGTCCACTTGCCGACACCCTTCTCCCCCCAGTGTGCGACGCTCATGAAGGTCCAGTCGATGTAGCCATAAGGAGCCTCGTCGCTGCGGCGGGCGGTAGAGAGATGGCTCGTCATGCCTTGCGGACTGATTAATTCGACGCTGAGATCGCCTCGGCGTGTGTGCTCGATGTTCATCGTGACTGTGATGTGTTCGACACGCTCGAAGTTGGCGTCTTTGAGCATTTGCTCCGTCACTTCGAAGGTGCTCGCGAGACCTTTGTCACCCTGCGGAATGGGCTGCTTGACATGCATCCACGGAGAGTAGAACCAAGCTTGCGGTTTGACCAGGTCCCACGTCTTGGCTTTCTCGACAATCGCCCAGGCGTCAAGTTTGCCATAGCCGAATTGATGACTGAACGAACGGCCGAGGGTAGGCGTCTTGGTCCAGTCGCTGGGCTGGTCAAAGGGTACAGCGGTCAGGACGGTAAGCCACTGCATATCTCGCCATGTCAGGTCCGGACGTTCCGACAAAACCAGAGCGAATACGCCGACAGCAATAGGCCCGGCGGCAGAAGTACCACCATGCTGAGCCGTGCATTTGTTTGCACCGACGTCCGTCGTATGGATGGAGTCGCCGCTTCCACTGCTGTACGTCACAACCAACTGAGCAGAGCAGGCCTCGGAATAGTATGGGTGGAGATTGTTCTTGTCGATGGCACCGACGGTGATGCTGTAGATGCTGTTGGTGTAGCCGTCAAAGTTGCAGTTGTCGTCGGAAGCGGCACCGTTGCCTGCGGCAAACACATAGATGGAGCCCTTGCCGGCACGGCCTTTTTGAACAGCCGTAATCATGGCCTTCTCGATAAGAACCCCGGGAGCCTGCATGGTCTTGCCATCGTCAGGGGGCCCCCACGAGCACGAGTAGATGTCGTTCCTCTGAAGTTCGTAATTGATGGCGAGGGCTTCATCCATGTCGGAGATGTCGCCGGAGAGGATGCGCACACCGGAGATTCTCGAGTCGTAGGCCAAGCCAAGACCGCAGGCATTGTTTTTCCCGGCAGAGACCTCGCCTGCGCACCGGGTGCCGTGCCGGTCGTCGGAAAGACGAGGCTTCGGCAGGGGGACGTGATCGTTGAAGTCGTACGAAGCTTCGGCGTAGAAGTTGTCCTTGAGGTCGGCGCTGTCCATGTCCAGACCATCGTCCACAATGCACGCCGTGATGTTCTTGCCGGTGATGCCCTGCAGCCAAACGTCGGTGACGTTGATGTCGTTTCCGGGCGTCTCCGTGTTGAACAGATGCCATTGCTCACTGAAGATGGGATCCTTGATGTTCAGCTCCCCAGCTATCTCGCGCTGGGCTTTTACCGCCTCCGGCACGGGGGCAGCGGCGTTCTGGCGGACTATGCGCCCCACGTCTGCCTCGGGTATGGTGTCGCGCTTCCAATGACGGGGCTTCAGCTTCTGCTTCTGCGTGAAGCGGACGCTGTCCAGGACGTGGTATTCCAAGCCAACCTCGCGTTTCCGCCGCTTGCTTTTGAGCTCTTGGATTGCATCGTCCAGGATGTCGTTGTCGTGCTTGGGCGCCTTGAACACGTGGTGGTCTTCGAGGGCGGCAAAGGGGCCGTCGTATGTCAAGCCCAGATGGGCGGCCAGCTCTGCCGGCGGCGTCGACGACGAGATGTGGATGGCATAGTAGTCGTGGCTGGTGTAGTTCCGCGGTGGCAGATGGGCGGCGGACGCCACCATGGCCGCCGAAGCCAGGCTCCAGAGGGCGAGGAGGCGCATGGTGTGGAAAGTGGTGCCGAGTTGTGCTATGTACAGAAAGAAGACAGGGAGGGTTGACTATGGAGAGAGAGGCAGACTCTTCCGCAGGAGCGGCGATGGCCTCCAATACGTCGGCGATGTGAGGGAGGTGAAAGGTGTCTCGGTCGGCAATCTACGAAGTTGGGTGCCGCATAGGGATTGAGAAGCAACAGCGCGCAACGTTGGAGTGATGGAAGGCAAAGAGACCAGAGAGCAGAGTGGTGAAGCAGAACAAGGATACGAAGGGGAGTTGCTGCGAAGCGGAAAGCCAGAAGGCAAAGCTGCTGAAACGACGTGTTCTTCAGAAGCCGCGACGACCAGAAGCTGTAAGCCCGCATGAGGACGAGGCGGCTGACTCAGCGGCCTCCTGCCCAGGACGACCAGCCACACGCGCACCACTACCCGCCACCCCATCTTTTTTGGAAGCATCGGTGAGCGATGCGCTGTCGTAGGTACATAGATAGTGAATTCCAGCCCTCCTGTTGTTATTTTCCATCACCTCCGCCTGGCTTGCACAGAGCACATAGCACATAGCACATAGCACATCACATATCACGCCCGCCGCCCTCTTTGCCGCCGCCGCCGTCGTCTCCGCACATCCATCCTCGGCGGCCCTTACATAGGTAGCTATGTCCGTCTCATGTCTGGAGGGAACCGGTTCTGAAATGCATCTCGTGATAGTGTATGAGCTGGCGGCAGCATGGAGAATCGTGCAAGCAGCGCCGCATACCCGTCCCACCCGCTGCCTGACGGCTACTCGAAGAAGGGCGCGAGCTACAGACGTCCAATTGACACGCAGCCAACGCCGGCCCAGGCAACGTCGCCGCCAGCGAACAGCGCGCCCAGCGCCTCTACGCGCCCCGTTGCGACTGCGACTGCGACTGCGACTGCGACCACGACCACGACCACGACCACGACTGCGCCTGGGCCTGCTTCCAATGGAGTCACGGTCGCGCGAAGCTCCTCCCATCGACGGCGACAGAGCCGGCACATACCTCCACCGACAACGGGTGCCGCCGTCGATCCGCTCCCCGCCGCCCCCGATGTCCCTCGAGGGCCGCCGCCCACGTCCTACAGAGACCCGTATGCGCCCAAGAGCAGCTCCAGAGTGCCGACGCGCTCCTACTCTGGCCGCTCCCGCGACCCGGCCATCCAGATGATCGCCGGGAGACAGCAGCCCAACATCACCATAGCTGCCGAGAGACTGCAGCATCTGCGCTCGCCCCCCTACCTGCCGGTCGAGCCTCTTTCGGGCACCGTGGAAGCGCGGGTCAGAGAGAACACGGGGCGCAGGCCTTCGGTACCGGACCGCTCCCCGCTGCAGAAGCTCGAGGGCAAGCTGGATGACATAAGCAAAGAGGAGAGACGGGCTCGCATCCTCGAGATGGAGCTGGCCGCCCAGGAGAAGGCCGAGGCGGAGATGCGCGCGCGACGAGCCCGGAATGCCGCAGCAAACCAGAAGCGCATCGTGTCTGGGCCGATTCCGGTGCCGCTTCCGGCTGAACATGGTCCATCACGTACCACGAGCGGTGGCAAACGCCATGTGTCTGTGCCGACGCCCAAGGCCAAGCCGCCGCCGCCAGAGGACCCTCTCAGCGACTCGGACGAGAGTCCGATGTATGACTTGACCGAGCCTTGGGATCCTTCAAGAACTCGGACGCCGACGGGACCGCACCGCATCCCATCGCAGTCAAAACGACACTCGGCTGCATCGCATCGTACCGACGCCAACGTCGGACGTGCAGCTACTGCCAAAGGAAAGGAGCCTGTTGGGGCCGCTCGAGGGTCGGGCAGCTTCCGAGATCGCACCACTGCAAAACAGCCTCGCGAAAAGGCCGAGCGGAACCCGGTGCCTGTTCCTACCGGCTTGGGCCTGTACGAGGTCGAGGTACCTCCTCATGCCTCACGACAGGCCGGTGCCAATGTCGCCCGGTACGACAGCAGAAAACTATCAAAAGATCTGCCACCTACGCCCCACGGCAATGTCGGCAAGGAGAGGAAGAGAGATGTCCGTGGACTGGCCGCTGCTCAGAGAGAGGTGGAGCAGCAGCGCACCGACCAAACGAATGGCGTAACCCCAATGGACCACCTTGGACCGCCCGTGCCCGCGCCCACCACCACCACCAACCACCGCGGTGTTGGGTTCGCCGATGATACACCTGACCCCAACTCTGAGCCATTGCGAGACCCCAATCACCATGTCACCGACGTATTTTCGCCTCACCATGACCCCGATAGGAGATACGTCCCACCGCCGATGCTTGAAGAATGGAAGAATGCTCCAACCGTCCCACTGGTTGCAGAGGATCTTGATCTTGACACCGCACCGCGAAGATCCAATAGCCTCAACAAGGCATGGTGGGAAGAACATACATCTGCTCATGGGCGACGTGCGAGTGGGGGTTATATGGAACCGACGTACGATGGGTACGCAGACCCCCCTGCAACGCAGACAACATTCAATCCGCCGCTCTACTTGCAATGCGGCCCACTTCTACGATATACTGGCCTCCGTAGAGACAAGAGCCGTGCGGGCAAGGACCGGGAGATCTGGCGCGGCAGCGTTCTCATCGTGACCACCGACGAGCAGTCATCTTACCAGACGCCCCCCACCCTACGGTTGTTCAAGCAGCCCATGGACCTTCTGCCGCCTCCTCCTGCCGAAGTAGGCGATGATGGTCTCAATCCCGCCTATGTCGACCCCCTCGAAGGCCAAGTCAAGGTGTCACGAACTGGCAGGACTTTGTACGCCAGAGCGATTGATGATATTCCCGAGGATGAAGACATATCACGCGCAGAGGACGACACAGGGCTCTTCTCCGAGGCTGGACCTGGTTTTGGCCGATCCTCCCGCATACACAAAAAGGATGGAGAGAAGTTGGGCAAGGTCCGCGAGATACCCGGAATCAGACTCCATGTTGAACGTGGTGTTACCTTTTGGCGCTTCAACCTCGAAGTCGAACTGGGAGCTTCGCAGTCACGTATCGCTTACAGGATCAATCGCGGCCCTGCCATTGGATTCTGGGTGCCGGCCAAAGGGGAGACGATGAACATCATGTTTCACAGCTGCAACGGCTTCTCGTATTCTGTCAACCCGAGCGAGTTTTGCGGGCCTGATCCGATGTGGCGCGATGTCCTGAACAACCATCAGACTCGCCCTTTCCACGTCATGCTCGGGGGAGGCGACCAGATCTACAATGATTCTGCCATGCACCAGACGACCTTGTTCAAGCAGTGGACGGACAGCAGAAATCCGTTGCACAAGCACCATACACCCTTCTCCGAAGAATTGCAGATCGAGCTGGAGCAGTTCTATCTCGATCGATACTCCATGTGGTTCTCGCAAGGTCTGTTCGGGATGGCGAACTGTCAGATCCCCATGGTCAATATCTGGGATGATCACGACATCATCGACGTAAGTTGCAACAGATCCCATCTCGCCAACAAAGACTGATTCTGCTCAGGGCTATGGATCGTATCCACACCATTTCATGCAGACGCCCGTGTTCATGGGACTCGGCGCCGTTGCGTTCAAGTACTATATGCTCTTTCAGCATCATTCCGTCGTCGCCGAAACCGAAAAGACCGAGCCCTCGTGGCTGCTCGGGGCTCACCCTGGGCCATACATCAAGGAACGATCGCGCAGTGTCTTCATGCACCTTGGACGTAAAGTCGCCTTCCTTGGCCTCGACTGCCGTACCGAGCGGCAACGCGACCAAGTTCTCACAGAAGACTCGTACGACATCGTGTTTGATCGCCTGGAAGAAGAAATCATCAAAGGTGAAACCAAGCACCTGATAGTTCTGCTTGGCGTCCCCATCGCTTACCCCAGGCTCAACTTTCTCGAAGCCATACTGACGAGCAGACTGATGGACCCCATCAAAGCGCTTGGGCGTACCGGGATGCTTGGCAACTTTGTCAACAAATTCGACGGTGGGGTTGAGATTCTGGATGACCTCGATGATCATTGGACCGCAAAGCATCACAAAGGGGAGCGGGAGGATTTCATCTTGGAGCTTCAACACATCGCGCAAACCAAGTCCGTCCGCGTAACGATTCTTGGAGGCGATGTCCATCTGGCTGCTATTGGACAATTCTACAGCAACAGGAAACTCGGCATTCCCAAAGACAAGGACCACCGGTACATGCCGAACGTCATTTCCTCTGCGATTGTCAATACACCACCCCCGGAGATAATGGCCGATATCATCAACAAGCGTAACAAGGTGCATCATCTTGACGATGATACCGACGAGGACATGATACCATTGTTCACGTACGATGTTGATGGTAAGAAGAGGAACAATACCCATCTTCTCCAACGCCGAAATTGGTGCAGTCTGCGCGACTGGAAACCCGGCTCTACTCCCCCGGGCACACCACCTAGATCACCAGGTGCCGGTCTGCGGCTCACGAGGACGCTATCAGACTATACCCCTGGAAAATTGGTACGGCGTATGAGCGCAGGTGGTGGCGGCGGCGGTGGCGGCAGAAGGGGCCGCGGCCCTCCACTATCATACTACAACAATCCTGCCAATGCCGCGGCTGATGAAGAACAAACCGGTGTACCGCAATCATCCTTCTCGCCCGATCGCTCCGAAAGACCGAGATCCCGACGCAACTCACTTACCTCCCTCTTCCGACGTCGTTCTTCGGTAGACAGTACCGATGCACCAGGCTCTTCGCAAAGCTTGCCTCAGCCCCGCAGGTCTTTGGCTCGCAACAGCCAGTCAATCGAGCGACCTTCCAACTTCCATCGTCGACCCAGCATCCTAGGCAAGAATGGACAGTCCGAGTACATCAACTTGGAGGGTGGTCTCGACATCTGCCTGAACCTGGAAGTTTCGCAGCATGATCCTGCGGGTATTACAGCACCTTATCGACTCATTGTCCCTGCGCTCGACTGCACACCCCCAGCGAAAGGCGTAGTTGAAAAAGAGCACCGCAAGTCGGGCATTGGCAATGTCTTCAACGTCTTCAAGGGTGAACGTCGCCACCATCGCACAGTCGGTGACGACGGCTACCCGCTCGCCAACGACTCTGCCAGTGATAGCGGAAGCGGAGAGGAAATGGATGACGAGGAGCGCGCGCGCCAAAGGTATAAAGTCGGGCCTCGTATTCTAATACCAGGTTTCGCCTCCCGCAAGCGCGCACCCTCACAGTCGCAGCCTCAACCTCCTTCAAGCTATGCTGACACTGAACCCCCACAATCTGCAGGCTACGCATCTGCACATGCAAACCGCGTCCAGAGCATCGACTCTCACCCACCCGGTCACGCTCCACCTCACCAACGTTCCCCTGCCTGGGAATCTGTGGCGGGAAAACGCCATGTCTCGGCCCCGGTTTCAAATTACGACAATGTGCAGACGCAAACTGCGACCCTGCCATCCCGTTCCAACTCGAACCGCCAACCGAACTACAACTCGTCCCACAAATCACAGTTACCGGCCCCAACGACTCGCAACGAGGTTCGGGACGAGGACGATCCTAAGATCTACAGACGAAGTATGGGAGGCATTCTTAACCAGCATCGCGGCGAGAGGTTTGAGCATGATGCGCATGTCGCCACTCATGCACCAGCTCGATCCAAGAGAGATAGTTATCCACCGCATCCTGCCATCGTCGGTGCAGGGCCCGGATCCCCTTATTCGAGAGGCAATATGCAGGCCAGAGATGAGACTGGGGCCCCGGACGGGTATTTTGCCAGTGGAGGACGGAATGGGACGGCGGGAGTGGGGGCCAGGTATCTTGGGCAAGGACGGTATCCGGATAGTGAGGAGGATGTGGATAGAGATAGTCTAGGGAGTTATAGTGGGGATGAGAAGGTCAGTCAGGAGAGCTTTGTGCCGCCCAAGAAGAAGAAGTGGCAGATATGGAGGTAATGCGATATGAAGAGTGGGGACTTGATGATTGTTACGATGAAAAGAGGCAAGGATGATGGTATTGGGGGTGGGTAGAAAGCGGTATTTGTATAGCGGGTATCTCTTCCTTTTGCTGCTTCGTATATCCAGCGCCGTCTTTTTTTATCGTTGTTGTTCGTTCATTTGAGCGAAGCATGAGTTTAGCTGTTTTGTACGTTATATACCTCTTATGCGTGTGCATTGCATCAATGTAGATGTCTTCATCCCCCTAATACGACTGATTCCCACTCGTAAAAATCCTGATCCAGACAATCTTGCACAAATACTCCAACGTCGTACCAAGTAACAAAACCCCCCCAACGCAAGACTAGTAGCCCAATTCATCACCGTCACACATCACATCTTCCAGCGAATCGATTCCCACCTGCACATCCGTCCCACCAAACTTACTCGCTCATCACACCTCATTCACACTCATCACACCTCATTCACACTCATCACACCTCATTCACACTGCCCCTTTGCATTTCCAAATCCAGTATATTATACGGCAGATATACCCATACCCACCCCTTCCACACATACCATCCAACACTCCACTTCACCTTCCTTCTTCTTTCCAACTCGACAGACTCAACGTCCATCCTACCGCCCTCACCTCCGCGTCTCCAACGAGAGCCGCAACCCCCCCCCCCCCCCCGCATCGCCGACATGAAGCTTCCCTCCCCCTCCCACCTCCTCGCCCTCGCCCCGTCCGCGCCGGACCGCACCATCCCCATCCCCACGCCACGAAGCGACAGGCAGATGTGCGGTTTCCAGCAAACAGGCCACTGCAGCGCCGTCTACCGGGCCGAGAAGCTGTATCCCAACCCCTCCAACGCGGAGTATTCCTGGTGTAGGTTGGAAAACATCATCTCTCTCTCGTCTTTCCCCATCTTCCGGTCGTTTCCTCTCCCTTTGCTCCCTTCCTCTTCCTCCCATCCCATCCCATCCCATTCCATCATCTCACTGACTCCGTCGTCCAGCCGCCTCCCTCACCGTGTACTCCCACGAATGCGGCATCCTCGGCCAGACGGCGAACCCCGTCCCCATGGAGTCCCTCGGCGGCGCCGGACTCCCCTACGCCATCGTCGTGAACAGGATCCGCAACGACGGTCCCCGGGAGCTGCAGTTTTGGTATGCGGGGGCCTTGTACGGGGGGACCGAGTTTGAGCCGGAGAAGGGAGTTGGGTTGGGTGCTTGTACGAACGAGGATGTGAAGGCGGCATGTTTCTGGATCACGGTTCCTTTTACATGTTTTCCTTGATTTGTTGTAGGGGGGTACCATGAGGGAGGAAGGGAGGGAGAAGCAGAGGGGAGGAGGAAGCGCGTTTGAGTAGGGAGAGCTGGGTTTGAATTTTGAGATGATATTGATTGATGGTGAAGAATACATTCGTACATGTGAACACCCCCCTTGCATAACGGAACAGACGCCTATTGAATACAAGTGCGCCAAAGGACAAGTCTGCATGTGAGCCGTATCGAAACTCGCCGAAGAACTCTTCCCCTTAAAGAGGGCTATTCTCTGCATCGGAATCTGGATAGTCTTGAACAGAAACACGCATATTCCACCGGGGCAGCGATTCCCGCACAGCGGCTTTCGGGGATTTTGGAGGTGTCAAGGAAGCGCCCTGTGGCAGGGGATCTTCATTTCTCTTCGACTGTGGTGGTGGCGGCGTTACGTTGATCCGAGCGAAGCTCGATGAAAGATCGTCCACTAGACAGATATCAGTATAACTGACCATGGATCCACAAACACGATGATTATATACCCTGATCGTTCTCATGATTGCCTTGTCCGAGCGTTGGAGTTTTGGGTCTGGCGTTCGGTGCTTGCAACCTTGACGGCACCCTTGACGGCACCCTTTGTGGTCGTAGAGTATCTCGCATCACTTCTCATGATTTAGCATGATTATAGTGCTTACGTAGAGGAAGCTCTGGGCAATGCATACCTTTTCCCGACCGACGCGCCTGCAAGTCCAGAACGCGTTTCCCAGCCCGAAGATCTTCGAGCTTCTGCTTGAGAGCTGCGCGTTCAACACGGATATCCTCAGACTCCGAAGCAATGGCAGCGAGCTTTTCTTCGTCCATGTTGAGCACAAGTTCTGGGTTGAGAAGTGACGGTAAATCGGTGATGAGACAGTTCTCGATTGCTAAGACGGTGACGTTGCTGATAAAGACTGAAATGGCTTTCTGGTGGGAGATTAGCTGGGATTGTTATAATCGAGTTGAGAGGGCTCACCTTGTAGTAAGTTTTCATCATGTTGAGGATGTCAGAGTTCGTAAAACTGTCTATTGACTCGGTCAATAAATGCGACTCCGCGCTCTTCTTCCCACTAGAGCTGGATTGGCTCTTGGGTTCAAAGTACCGCGACATCCTGGTTTGTTCCAAATCGAACACGAATGTCGGATCGTACGTGATGGGCTCTTGTTTCTGGAACGGAATAAGCAGCTCTTCCAGTTTGTCCATAAGTCGCTGCTGTCGTTTCTCGAGCTCTGGCTCAATATGCTCCTGCATCAATGCATGAAACATATCCTCGTCCATAATACTTCCCAGACACTCACACAGATACGCAACAACAGCGTCGTATATGTCACTCAGATGATGTCGAGCAACCGCTTCCCAAGGTTTCGATTGCTGACGAAAGACTTCGCCGATGACACCGGCGTTAACGAGGGAAGGAAGGCCCGATGGTCGACTGAGACGTACTTGAGCGCCTATGTAAGATTCTAGGAAGTCGGATTTATTGACATCAATCGGTTCGGCCAAGTTTCCATAGTTGTGGATGGCAGTTGACGACATGGGATAAGAGCCTTGGGTGGAAGTTTGGCGAGATCGATCCACGATGCGATACTGATGACCTTTACTGTACATGGCCAAGGCAAAAGCAATGTTCAGGTTCTGTATTTCGGTGCGCAAGCGTGCGGGTGGAATGCTATCGAACGACGTAAGAGCGAAGAAAGGATCACTGTAGAGTCCTCTCAAGGCGTCGAGCGTAAGCGCGCCGAACCTCTGTGCTTTGTCCATGAGGTAGTTGCGTTGTTGTTGTGGCTCATCCCGGGGACTTCCTAGACTCTTGAGTGAAGACTCTGTTGCGTTGATTGCCTCTTGAATCGCTTCGTTAAGTGAGGGAAGCTCTTTACGGATATGCTGAAGCAAAACGCGAGAAAGCTTGGTCCTCAAAGTTTCAATGCCGACATTTCCACGTGGAAGAGACATCCAGACCCCACTGGCAAAGAACTGTCTTTCGGATTCGTCGCGCTCAGTGTCTGTCTGATCACGCTCAGTAAAACCGCGGTTTTTGACGACGTGCCTGGAAATAATGTCAGCGAGGTTCATCCAGGGGAGTTTCAACACGTTGTGCACTGCTAAAAGACACCACGCCGCGCCATGTTCATTTCCAACGAAACATCAAACTGCGATGGACATACCAGCCAAGGAGGAGGGGCACCTCCTCGTTGTTAGCCAATTTGAGGAACTCCTTTTCGCCGTCCGAGGTCGCATCCAGATAATCCGGCTTCGTGATGATGCCCAAGGTGCGAGATGCCGATGGGTCCAATTCATTGACGTAGCTGAGAACACTTTGAGTCTGCAGGTCGCTCTTCGCGGAAACAACTGCCAGAATTATGGACCGCTGGTCAGCCATGTAGCTTCGTACGAGGTGACGGACAGTGGCAACTCCTCGCTGTCCTTTCACCTCGGAATGTATGATGCCTGGCAAATCGACAATCGTTAAGAAAGGAAGATCCGGTCCAGAGTATCTGATCTGCAGTACATCTTCGAAGAAAATGCCACTTTTCGGCTTCACTCCGAAAGCCATGCATTCCCTCGCCTCTTCGAGAAGCAAAGGAAACGCAAATTCTTCCTGTGAAGAAAAGCGATGTTTGAATTTTGAGAGCTCGTCTCTTTCAGCGTTGGACCGGGCCTTGCTGGGGATGATAGTGCATGATATCTCAACGGTCACATGTCGTCGCAGAACAAGTTCCGTGGCAAAGGTGGTGCAGAGGCCGTCCTTGGTAGGAAAGCGAAGTCGTGTAAGGCCTTCGAGCACCGAGCTCTTGCCAGACGATTGATCTCCACATACGATCAGTTGAGGGATACTGATATTGTAATGGCCAAGTCCCTGGTTCCGGAGTTTGTCGATTGCATCGAGGAGCGCCACCTGCTCGGGGGACTGGAGCTGGTCCAGCGAATCGGATTCTGCTGAAACAGTGGCCATGATCTGAGATGGAAAGTAAAGAATCTGTATATGAAGAAAGATGTACGAGAGTATAAAGTAGATGGAATAGAACGATTGGTGAAATGTGCTTGTCGTTGCAGTAGTAGAGAACTCGTCACTTTATGTTTAGTCGCGGCCATAGAAACGACTCTTGAACATCCGCCACTCCTCCACTCCTGCGGTAGACGCTACAAGAACTGTTAGAGCATACGAGAAAGGTACGGGGAAGAAGCCAAGGCATTGCGATTTCGAATGAGGAGAGCCAATGAATAACGCAGTGCGGTGCCCATGGTGTATAGGAAGACGCCATTCAAGCGACCATTCCATGTAGGTATCATCTCGCTTGTCAGACGATCGCTTTGATCCGCCAAATAAAGAATCAATAAAGTATCCACATCCAGAGAGAGCATCAGGAGCTTGCTACTTTGGGCCGTTACGATGTGCTGCGGACATGATTCCCAGCCATCTTCGAATCATTCGGATACTTAAAACTACCCCATGCGAATCGCACGGTAACGCGCGGTAAATTACAGTTTTGATGGTACCAATGATCCATCAGATGGCTGCTTACTGTTGATGTTGAATGTTGGATGTTGGGTACAGGGAATCACGATGCATTGCCGCGGAGGGAAACACGAAACGAATCCGAGGGCGGCGCAGCACGACTCACTGCATAACCGCCCCGAGAGGATACAAATAATGCAGCAACACGACCAGTAGAGGGTGGGGGCTGGAATTGATAACAAAACTTGAGTAAAGGAGCTTTGAGGAAATGTGTGGGCGAGGTGCGAGTTGTGTCAGCAGGCATGAGCGAGTCAACAGGGGAAGTCGCAACTGGTGCTCGTGCAGCGCCACGAAGGAGCGGATTGATGGGGGAATGAAAGCACCGTGACATGACGAAGAATATAGAACATACCGTTCATCTGTCTCCAGGAAGCTATGCTGTACACGCCTTGGATGGCTAAACAAATCAGAAAAGAACCCCGCCCCCGGGGCTTGCTATACAAATGTTCCCTTACAACTCGCCATGCTCAGGAGCCTTGTCAGCTCCAGCCAATAGCGATTCAGGAAGCTTCTCCTTCTTGCCCTCCCCCATGCGGATCGCGTCAACCCACTGCTCGACTTCGGTAGCGCCAAAGCTTGGGGAAGAGTACTTCTTATACCAACCTCGTTTCCCATGGGTGGCAATTAGATGAGTTTGGTCCTCGTTACCGAGAGAGAGCTCTTTGAGCAGCGAAGATGCGAGTGGGTTGGAAGCGGGGACAGCGACGAAGGGGAAAAGATGGCCCTTGCGAGCATCGTGCTTCTTGTGGATGGAGGCAAGAGAGGCAACTGCAGTCGTGGCGGTCTCGGACATCTCGTCCTTGGGCAGAATGGCGATGATGCAGGTTGTGCGCTTCTCGTTGAGACAGGAAGCCTGGAGTTCGGTGGCTTCGGCGACAACGGGGATGGTAGGCTTCAACTCTTCTTTGGGGAGTTCGACAGGGTCAGGGGTGTCGTCGGTCTTGGTGTTGGCATCTGGAGACTCGGTGGGCTTGTTGGCCTCCTCCACGGTCTCGTGTTTGGCCGAGGTAGCTGCAGATGAAGCGTCCTCGGACTTGTGTGATGCCGAAGCCTTGGAGAACTTGGACTCCTTCTTCTTGTCGTCCTTCTTGGCCTTGGGCTTCGCCGCTTTCGGTTCGGGACAGTCGGGGTGTGGCGGGGCGACTTGCGAGAGGAACTTGACCATGGCTTCCTTGGTCACCTCGCCCTCGTGCTTGACAGGCTCCGTAGCGCCGGCAGGGATGAGCACCAGCGAGGGGAATTTCTCGATGGCGTACCTCTCCACCGCCTTCGCCTCGGACTTCTTGATCTGGGCCACGGAAACGACGCCGGCGAAGTCAATTGCCAGGGTCCTCAGCGTAGCACTGACCAAGCCCTTGTCACTGAAGAGGATCGCCTTCGCGCCGTCCTTGTTCTCCTCCAGCCACTCGTCCAACGTGTCGTCCTTGACCCGCTTCACATTGTTCGGGATCTTGTCCTTGACCGTCTCGACAATGGCCTTTGCCTGGCGCTGACCCTGGTAGTCCTCGACGGTAGGCTTTCCCGCCTTCTTGCCCGGACGCACGATCTTGAGGGTAGGGAAACCCTGCACGCCCATCCTGCCGCAGAAGGGCTTGTTGATCTCGTCATCGCAGTTCACGGCGGCGACCTTGGCGATCCCAGCCAGGGACTTTGCGGCCTTTTCGTAATGCGGTTGGAGGTTCTTGCAGTGACCGCACCATGGCGCGTAGAACTCGACGATCTGAGCCGTCAGCGATGCATTCAAAAAAGGTGCAGGCGCAGGGATCCGGAATACCCACCGAGGTGTAGTTCGACTTTGCAATGACACGGTCGTAGTCTGCGCCCGAGAGCTGGAGGACGGCCGACTTCTTCGAATACAAGCTCTCGGCGTTGGCATGGAGGGTAAGAGCGGCGGCGGCAGCGAGGAGAGAGGTAGAGCGCACCATGGCTGAAGAGGTATGGGTGGGTGGTTGCGGTAGGGAAGCACGCAAGCACGTGAGCAAAGAATTGGACGGCAAGACTTTCAAGCGTTCACGATTGGGGGGTGCTGCTTATGTAGCATCACGAAAAAGCGTTCTTGCCAGGTTGTCCTTTTGATGCTGAAGCTCCGAGGTCTCAGTTCCATGTTGCAACTGTAGCTTTAGCTTTAGCTCTGGCTTACGCGACTGCGGGGAACCAGGGCCGCGGACAGGCAGGGGGATTCCTTTCTTCTTAGGAATTGTGATCTTAGAGGGGGGATGACTTCACTGCCGCCACCGCCGCCCGCGCTTCTCCTGCCTACCGCCTACCGCCTACCGCCTACCGCCTACCGCCTATACCGCCTACCGCACCGCCGACAGTGTGCCCTCCCCTCGATATGGCGGACAGCATACCGGCGAAGCTCAAGGACGCGCAGATTGCGCCCTTCGCCAAGCGGGCCGCCCAGCTGCAAAAGTTCAAGCCCATCATCTCCTACTGGCGTAGGTGCTGCTCCTCCGCCGTGCATGTGTGTACGCTGACTCTGCCCTTCCCCAGTGCGCTTCTACATCGTGCAGAAGATCATCGGCGCAAACCTCCACACGGCCGATGCAGAATGCACCGTCTACACGACCGACCTCATGGAGGCGCTCGAGCGGACCAAGGCAGAGAACCCCGCTGAGGATGCCCTGCTGGACGAGCTGGCCGCGTCGGTCTACTGCGAGCAGTTCGCGCTGCAGACGTTTGCAAAGGGCGACCGGGAAATGCAGGCCAACGCCGTGACCAGGAACACGGCCGACACGTTGCTGGCCGCTGCCACCTTCCTCGAGATGCTGGCGATATGGAACAAGGACACGGAGCCCGAGATCAAGTCGAAGCAGACCTTCGCAAAGTACCACGCCGTGCGCATTCTCAGGGCCCTCCAGGCGGGCGAAGACCCCAACCTCTCCAACCCCGTCCACGACCCGCCGCCGCAGCCGGCCTCTCCTTCCGCCCTGGACCCCAACGATCCCGAAGTGCGAAGCATAAACCAAGGGAGCACGCCGCCGCCGCCGGCTGCGCAGACCCCATACCAGCCTTACGTCGAGACAGCTCCGAATACCTCCGCCCATCCTTCTCCCACGATATCGCCGCCCCCATCCAACTTCCCCCCGGCCCCCAGCGCCTATCGAGACGTCTCGCCCATCTCGCAGCCCACGACGTCGCGGCAGGGCTCGGTTGATTCCGTGGGCGGGGGATACTTTCCCAGGGCCAACGTGCCGACGTTTACCGCCGACGCTGCCGTGCCAAACCTCCCCACAGCTCCGTCCACGCAGGATGATCCAATGTCAAACCCGCTTGGCAGCTCCACGTTGCCTGCAGGGTCTCAGATACCTCAAGCGCCCCAGGCACCGCCACACCCGCATAGCTTCTACCAAAACCCGGCGTCGCCTTCCCCAGCCCATCAATTCCCGCAGCCGTCCTCTCCTCCGCAGAACTCATATCAAGCTCCTTTCCAGCAGCCACCCTTCACTTCGCCGACCCAACCTCAACCTCCACCACAGCCCCAGACGTTCCAACCACCCCCCCAACACCAATACAGCCACCCTCAGCCACCTTCCCAGCCGCCGCCGCCGCCTCAGCAGTATGGTCAACCGGTGCAACCAGCGCCGCAGGCTTTGCGTCAAGGCCCTTTCAGAACAGATGAGGATTCCCAGGCGGCCGCTACCAAGCATGCTCGGTGGGCCATCTCAGCACTGAACTTTGAGGACGTCAACACCGCCGTCGACCAGTTTAGGTTGGCTTTGAGGGCATTGGGCGCGAGTTGACCTGTCTATACAATGTAGGATACGATGTGATGAACGACTGAAACTTTTCTTCTCCAGTAAGCGAGGTTCGCTGTATACCCAGGATAGTGCAGACAGACAGATAGGAGAATTCATATACTACAACTTGCAGGTGGAGGTCAAAGCCGTGCAGTGAACCGGAACACCTTGCCATGTGATGTTTTGATGCAACGTGCATTGGGAAGAATCCAGGTACGTACCGCTGATGTGACCTGCTGACTAAGTTGTGCACGTGCCACATCCAGCCAGCCTGAATCCCGCACGCAAACCATCCGCCTCCCATCACCTGGGCAGTGTTCTCAAGGTCATCATGCCTCCGCCCCTATCAACGGCACTTTACATACCCTGATACATATGCGATGGCGCCGATAACGCCCTTCAACGCTACAGAGATCTCCGAGAAAGCTCGCCGAGATCTGCTTCTCTTGCTCGAGGGTGTAAGGTAATATCATCACCGTATGGTACGACCCGTGCTAACGTGTGCAGATAAGAGGCAAAAAGAATCTCATCCTCGAAAAAGCACTTGCTGGACCCCTGAATCTCCTGGTCAAGTTTTCGACTCTCCAGGAGTATGGTGTCGACAAACCGTTCTTCCTCGAGAATGACAACGCCGATTCGTCGCAACGAAATGTCGTCTTTCTTGTACGAGGAGAGAAGGCGACGACGGTGACGGCTGTTGCGAGTAAGTCGATTTTTTTGAAGAGCGCTTCTTCACTCCTGCCAATGTGCCATATCAACCTTGCGATCAAAAGAAGGCCAAGTAGATAGTGCCCACTCTGCCTGGTCAGTCTGTATCTCTATATCGAACGATTATGCAAGCACCTTCTTGATCTCCTTTTACTTTTATTGAGGATGTCTTTCGTGCGCTGATAATCGACAGATCAGATCAAACGCATCCGTCGAGATAGCCAGATTGAGCACGAGTTCTCCATCTTCTGGGTGCCTCGACGAACCTTGGTCTCGGACCAGATCCTTGAGGAGGCGGGTGTACTTGGTGAGGCGAGCGTGGGTGAATGGCCCCTGTTTTTCGTACCGCTCGCAGACGATGTCATGTCTCTCGAGTTGGAAGACGCCGTGTCGGATCTCTATTTGGTATGATGAATCCTTCTGGGATAACATAGGAAAGCTAACCGTTATCAGCGCAAAGACCCGACTTCGATATTTCTCGCGGCGAAAGCTCTCATGCTTCAGCAGCAAAAGTGTGGGCTCTTTCCCAGGATCATTGGAAAAGGTGACAATGGCAAACGCCTTGCCGACCTCCTTATCCGCATGCGTACTGAAGTCGCTGCGGGTGAATCTCCAATCAATACCGGCCCATCATTCTTGGGACTGACGCCCAGCTCCATGATCGATAGCCTTGTCATCGTTGATCGAGATGTTGACTTCCCAACTGTGCTTCTCACACAATTGACCTACGAGGGTCTTATTGATGAAGTCTTCAATATATCCGCAAACCAGACGGATGTCGATTCATCGGTCGTTGGGGCAGCATCACAGCAGGGTCAGACTGGTTCAGCATCTACGAGTATGAAGCGCAAGATCGTGATTGATCGAAAAGACGAACTATACTCCACGCTTGGTGACTCGAACTTCGCCATTGTGGGTAATTTGCTCAACAAGGCTGCTAGGCGCCTCCAAAGCAGTACCGAGCGTAATCAGCTAGCAGCGAAGACCACCTCTGAGCTTCGAGATTTTGTCGCCAAGTTGCCGGGCTACCAGGCTGAGCAGGCCAGTTTGAAGCTACACACTTCGCTTGCTGAAGAGATCATCAAGTTCACGCATACAGACGTGTTCACGAGATCTCTCGAGGTTCAGCAGAACGTTATGTCGGGCGGCGATCCCACTACACAGCATGAGACCATCATCGAGCTCATCAACCGCGATGTCCCTCTACCTACAATACTACGGCTGCTATGTCTTGAAAGTACGACGAATGCCGGCATGCGTCACAAGGACCTAGAAGCTTTCAAGAAGGCTGTGATTCAGGCTTACGGACCTCAACACATCCTCACTCTTTCATCATTGGAGAAGATGAACCTGCTGCAACCTCGTGGTGGTTCGGGCCTTGGTGCTACGCCCGCCGCGAAACCAGGCACCGTGACAAATTACACACCGCTGAGGAAGTCGCTTCGGCTTTGGGATGACGAGGTCAACGAGGCAGAGCCAAACGATATCTCCTACGCCTTCTCCGGCTACGCGCCTCTCTCAGTGCGCCTCATCCAGTCCATCATCCAAAAACAAACCCTCGCCAACGTCATCAAACCACCTTCTGATCCCCGAGCAGCAGCACAATCGAACCCGCTCGCGCAAGGTCTCCGCATATTTGACGATGCCAGCAAGTATGTACGAGGTGCAACATTTGATGAGCGACAGACCGGTGAAGAGAAGGCAATCAAAGCTCGGAGTATGCTGAACGGTAACCACCATGATGCTGCGAAGACGATTGTGGTGTTTTTCTTGGGCGGTGTTACAAGGGCCGAGATTGCGGCTCTGAGGTACATTGGAAGCAAGTTGAAGGAGGCTGGGGGAGAGGGTAGGGGAAGTAGGATTGTGATTTGTTCGACGAATATGATTAGGGGTGGTAATCTAGTGGAGAGCGCAATCGAAGCCGGGAGGTTTAAGGCGTAGATCCAATAACGAGAGCTTAGGGACCATCCGTCCGGTTCTCCACCTTCCTGTCCAGATCTTTTTCTACACACTACCGTTTCTATGCCTGCGGACAAGGTCATCCGAGCTTCCTACCGACCTGCATTTAGCCTGTTCCCGCCCGCTGAAACATAACGTCACCGAATGCTCTCCCGTACCAGGTTAGATGCGGGGTATTTGACTGTTCTCCAACATTTTATACACCACGGCTGAATAGGGGGGGTTCCTCAGTTCGATACGAACTTCCGATACGAACTTAGCGCCCGTCGCCCTGACGTAGCTGTTGCTGGCCTAGCTTTATATCAGAAGTTCGTATCAGATAGTTTTACTCAAGTCTAACGTGTTTGATCAGTAAGCTGCGCACGACAGTAAGCTGCGCACGACAGTAAGCTGCGCACCCCACCATGAAAATCCACCATCACTGAACGATTACTCAACACCACAACAATATATCATGATATAGATAAATTAGATAGATTCGCGCTATCTAGTAGTACACTGAGTCCTTTTATGTCCCTGTATATGACACTTGCTGTATGTTAGTGGTGCCCGACGCCTAGGTGTTTGATTAATCCGATCACCCTCCTTAACTACCCTATTAGCCTCTACAGCTAGCCTCTGACCTTCCTAAGCCTACAGAGCGCCTCTATAGGTAATATACTGTCAGCGCTGCGTACGCTTACGCTCTTAATGCTATACGGCTACTTGAAGCTTTACTACTTCCTCTGTAAGGATAGTGGTTTAGTGCATAGCAAGCTAGCACCCTTTTACAAGCTAGCCAATAGCTAGAGTAGTAGGGCTCTGAGACTAACAACGAAGTAGGTCCTGGATATATTAAGCCTACTGCTAAAGCTGGTCTGTCGTATACGGCATTTTAGCTATCTACTGTCCTTCTACTACGCTGGTTATTAGTGGTAGTGATGGTATTCAGACGATAGTTAGTAACAAGAGTACCCGTTCTAGGTTGAATAGGATAAGCCCTGTTGCCTGAAAGCCAGCCTAGATATTCTCTAGCTTTAGAGCTTGTAGCCTAACTGATTTGTAGATAGATAGGAAGTCTACTTTATTAATATAGAAGACTCTTTAGCGCGTGAGCTGCTAGACCTCTTAACTATACGCACGCTTCAGAGGCGAGAAGCAGCCTACATCTAGCAGCTATAGTAGGTATAAAGTATGAGGCGGTATACAGAGGGTGATAATATAGTTCTCTATATAGTACTAATTAAATTCAGGCGTAGCATGGCTACTATAGCTGTTAAGGATAAGTAACCTATAGGTCCCTACTGTACGCGCTTTAGTATAGCTGTCAAAGTACTTTAACTAGGTAAAGCCTAGTAGATTAGTTGTCCAGCCATTGTTACTAATAGCGACTATCTAGTTACTAGGTATATCCTTATACCAGGCAGCTTAGTGGAGCTTTGTAGCTAGGATAAGGAAGGGTAGGATAGCCTAGCTAGTAGCGCTCATACCTTTAACCACAGTAACCTACTCTTTATTCCCTGGCTAGATAGATACTATTCTACCAATTATATCAGAGCTAGTAACTACTTTTGACGTCCTAGTAATACCCATAGCGAAGCTAGTCTTATTAAAGTTGTATATATCTTTATCTAGGATCCTATAGCTCTGCTGTGTGTCTTATACGAGCTTAAACTAGGCCTGAATCATAATAGGATCCTTAGATAACGCGTACTAGGCGTCACGCTTCCTATTCTACTTTATTTAAAGCTCTAGCTGAGCCTTAATAAAGCGTGTTGCCTAGTGCTGGCCTAAGGGAGAAGGAGAAGGCTACTCGCCGCGCACAGCGACTAGGACGTCAGCCATTCATTATACATCGATAATCTAGGGTAGAAATCCGCGTCAGTTGAGCTCTAGTATCCACTCTACTAGGGCCTGCTCTTTAGTAGGTGATAGCTTTTAATTTAGTGATCTAGTTTCGTGCTTTGGCTGGGTACCATGAAGGCATTCATAGAATGTAGTATATAGTATATCATAAGCTTTCGCAAGCTGGCGCATTGATAGCTGAGGGTTTAATTAAAAAGAGGCAATTGCGAGGCCTATTCAGCCTTCTTTTAGAAGCTTTTAAGCGTGTGGTTGTGGCGGCATGGTTGATGGGAGAGATGACTTTGGACGCGTCTTGGTGGGGT